>VZTM01000201.1:390949-417897 GCA_013400555.1 Jacana jacana | reverse complement strand
GGGACGGTCCCACCTTCCGCCCCTCCTTCCTCCCAGGTGCCTCCCGCCGCCCCGAGGCCGCGCAGCCACTCCCGCCCTGCCCAGTCGAGGGCACCCCCGCGGGGCTTTATCGACGGGGACGGCCCCGGGGTGGAGGGGGTGTGTGTGTCCTCGGAGGGCTCAGCCCGAGGGGCTTCTGCAGCCGAGGGGTGGTCCCCGGGGGGCTGGTTGCCAGCCCCTCCCTGCTGGTGGGGGAGCACGGGGGAGACCAGGAGGGATAAGATACAGCTGGAGGGTCTGCAGTGTCAATGAGCCCGTTAGACCCTTTGGGCTGGCAAAAGGGGTGGGCTGGCACTGGCCACTTTCAAGTTGCCACATAAATATGTGACAGGGCAGTCACCAATATTGTCAACAGCCCACAAGAAACGGGTGGGTGATTACTGATATCACGACACTGACTGGATGATACGAGTGACTGGGTGGATGGGTCCCCTTCACTGACCCGGGAAAGGAGCATACAGCTGATCTATGGGCTCGATAAATAGCTGAACACCTGATTCCTGTTAAAAAACAGCCCTCACAACACAAGCTACCAATCTTCTCAAGCCGGCTGTGTACTGAGCATTTAGGTGTGAGAGTTTTCATCTCTTTCTCTCACCATCTCCTGCCTTTATCTGCTTGTTCTCCTGCTGCTGCCGCCCTGACCCGAGGCTTGGGCTCCCCTGCCCCACCGGTGCATGAAGTCCCCGTGCGAGATCTGCAGGTGTCCTTGCAGCACACGGAAATGTCCAGGGGAAGCCCAAGAGCCATCCTTTCCCTCTGCCCTGCCTACACCAGGAAGCCAATTAGCACTGAGTTTTTAGGGAGCGCCTTACAAAGCATTAACACACATCCCCCCTCCACCTACTTTACACCTATGAGCTTTGCTGGGACCGTGCACCACCAGCAACACCTCCCTGTGCAGTGAGACCTGGGTGTTACAAGGGTCTGGGTATTTTTGATACAAAGGCTTAAAGATGGTGGGGCTTGACCCCAAATATTTACTTGTTTGAGGTCCCAAGGCAAGTCTCTAGCATTGCTACCAATCTCCTGTGTTTTACAAGTAAAAATGGGGAGTTAATGGGTAACATCGGGCATTAATAAATGCTGGGATGTCTGGGGAACTTTAAACCCAAAATAGCTGTGGAAACATTAACTCTGAAACACAGCTTCAGGGTAAGGTCATCCTGTCTTACATCTACTTCTGTTTCCATCGCATTTTGAGAGCTGAAATTAGGGAGATTTCATTTTCCAGTGGTAAATATCATTATTTAATCGCTTTGAAATGGGGCTTTTCACAACCTCTCTTGCCACAAAGTACAAGTCAGAGCAACACCTTCAGTCACCTGTGAACAATGAGAAAAGAGAACTGTGAAGATATTTTGAAAGGAAAATCTAATCAGAGCATAAGTCGTCAGGCAGCACTTAAATAGAGAGAGTTAAGAGGAAGGGCAAACAGGGGGAAAGAAAAGGAGAGCTCAAACGTGGCACTGCATGGATTCAAGACCCTGGCTGTGATATGGGGCTGGCAATTATTTATTTAGGAGAGTTTTCAGAGCCTTTATCCTGCTCTGCAGATGGGCAGCTCCGTCCTGGAGCTCCCGGGATCTGCTGGAGGAGCAGCGGGTGATGCCCAAGGGACAGCTCTGCGCACAAGGCCAGCAATTAGTGGGACTCAGCCCTTTCCAACAGTTACAGTAAGTGCTGGTTGGGCCAGACTGGGGAGGGAAACGGCCCTGCAAAGGTCTGCAGGAGGGAGACACCTGCACGCCTGGAGCTCGGGACAGGAGGCGATAGTGAAGGGCAATCCTGCCTGTAGATAAGACAGAGATGGTGAGACAACTTTTCCTCCTGAGAGGAGGAAAATTTTTCCTCACCTCTCTGAGCCCCAGACACTTAAAGAAAATTCCCAGGCACCTCTCAAAAAGAGAAATCAGATGGAATGAAGGACCTGCCGGCTACTGGGAAGACAAAGGAGACAATATCTTTGCAAGACAGGCCAGGCGTTCCGTGCTTGCTGCCATTCACAGTCCTTGACTGAACACAGTGAACAGGTTATGCAGAGAGACAGAGTCGAGGGAAAAGGGGAAGGAGAAGAGGAACTATTTTAAGAAGAGAAGCCAATAAAATCCCACGGAATGAGAAAGCCTGGGCTGGCACACGAAGGCGTCCCGTAAAATGTCCTTTAAACAAAGAGACTTCAAAGGGGCAATGCTCGGCGGGGAAGGGGAGAGCGTGATTCAGCTCCGTGGGGCTCCTCTGCCCCGGGGCTGGGGCAGGGGGATGTGGAGCAGCTCTGGGGGTGGTGAGCTGTACCCGGGTGCCACCCCACCAGCGGTGGGTTCGCCTCACCCTGGGCGGTGAGCGTAGGAAAAACAAATTCCTCACAACATGAAGGGGTGCGTGTTTTGAGGTGAATTTATTATCCCCAGTGCACACAAGCTGCTGAACAAGTCTGTGAGAGCTCATGTGCACACTCCCCATATTCGTTCTGGCTGAAAAAAAAACCCATCACACCTCCCAGTAAAGCACAGAGCTCGCCCCAGAAGACCAGAGAAAGCTCAGGACCAGCAAGAAGAGTGTGTGAGGTGTGTGTGCTGCTCGGCAGGCTGGCTTCTACGACGTGTGAACCCCAGAGATGCAGAAAAGCTGCCTGGTTTGGTGGCAGGGCTTTTTTTTACCCTCTCATTTTAAGAGAGGACAACTGCCTCTCACCACCATCTGAGCGATAAAGGCCACCCAGCTGAAGGGACAAGGTGGGCTGGGCTGGGCACAGAGCACGGGAAAGCACTGGGAAGATTGCCAGCAGATTTTATGGCATAGAAATAGCCCTGTGAGCCCTGCTCTGATGTAACACACTGCAGTGTGAGGCTGCCTTTGATCCCCACACGGGTAAACACCCCCAAACAACCTGCCTCTGTGGCGGTGTGAGGAGCTGCACCCTGTGGATGCCACGCTCGCAGGGGGGACAAAGGACTCGAACTGGGGAGGGTGGGGCAGGAGATTGGACGCAGTGTATGGCTGCAGGACAGCAAACTGCACCCATGGAAGGAGAAGGAGCTCGTGTCTGGGGGGGAGCGGGTCCAAGCTGCCATGGGCACATTTCGGTGGGGGTGGAAGGGCTAGCCCAGAGTGTCCTGGCTGGATGGGCAGCAGCGATGGTTCCCATCGGGGTGCGACGCTTCCCTGGTCCCATCAACCCAGGAGAAATAGCACCCTCCTAAGAGCTGCACGTCTCTACATGCTCTGCTTCAGGGGCACCCCTGTGACAGTCACCACCCAGTGACACCCTGGTGGTCACAATGGCCACTAGTGATCCCGATGGTCCTGACAACCAGCACTGCCTGTCCCAGTGGCGCTGCCTCCAGCTTCTGCCTCAGATGGCCTTGCAGGCCAGGGTGCCCACCGGGAAGATGACATCGCAGGTGAGAGCCCATGGTTTGGCAGGAGGGACTCTGACTCACCCTGTCCCCCTCCTGTGGGCAGGGGGCTGGAAGATCCCAGCCCCGAGGGTGGCCATGACAAAAGGGTGCTGGTGGTGTCGGTGTGATGCATCGTCCCTCCCCTTCTGTGCTAATCCTGGCTGTGCTGCCATCAGCCAGCATTGCCCTGGTGGGCACCAAGGGCTCAGAGATGGTAGCCCTGGGACCACTTTGATGGCCCTGGGCCAGGTCCGTGGGGATGAGTCAGGAGCTGCCGGTGTGGGGACACCCCAGTGCAGAGCAGAGTCGGGGGGCAGCACCATGGCTATCTGGGGGATCCCTTCACCTGGGGTGGGTGGGTGAACCTTTCCTGCTTTCCCAATTAGTGCTGACCACCATCCCCTTGTGATCCCACCCATGGGGATCCTCTTTGAGAGACAAGAGGCGATTTGGGAGGGATTAGGGTTCTCTGAAGCTGTGAATGGATGCCACAGCATTACATGGGACTCTTAATTCGGGCACAGAGCTGTGGCAGTGCCGTAAATGGCACAGGGGGACATTGACCTGGTGCTTCCCCTTGAAGACAGCGATCACATACGCAGGGGCCCTCACCCGGGCACAGAGGATGCTTCTGCCAAACTTTAGATGCCCCAGAGGATGAGTAGGAACCCCCAGGGCAGACGGGCCCCATGGCAGGAGCAAAGCCCCTAAGCTCAGCGCTGCCTGGGAGGGAGAGGGTGTCCTCCTCGGCACTGGGGGTGACTGGTGAGCCCTGGATCGCTGAGCCCATGCAAGGCTTGTGTATCTCCAGAGCATCTACGTGACTTAGCAGCTGGGTTTTCATATAAGGACGGCCTTGGCTCCACACCCCAGCGGCGCTGCTGTGCTGGCATTAGTGCCTGCCTGCTGGGTGGGAGCAGCCGCAGCAGCGCAGTCATGTGTGTACTTGTCTCTTATCTTCCACGGCGAGAAAGGGACGAGCAATAATCGTGCTGCCCGTGTGAACAGAATCGTTTCTGAACAAGTGTGTTCAGAGCAGGGGTACGTCAACCACGCTGAAGTGACTGCCAGGGCACAAAAGCTGCTCTTCAGGAGTCAAAACCCCATTGTTTTATCCCCCGTGGAAAGAATGGACTGACATTCCCTTGCGGCAGCGACTGCTGAAGTAAGACTTGTCCTGAGCTCCAGCAGTGGAGCCTTTCAGGCATCTGGCTTTACTGGGAAATCCCATGACAAGAAGAGGTGGTAAACCTGTGAGGATCTGGTAATTTCCCTCAAAGGCTTTAAGGAGATTTCTGAACAATTTGTGGGTGTCCCCCTCCTAATAGGTTTAGGAGCCAGCGTTCAGAGCCAGTTACAGGGAACACAAATAGAGAATCCAAGTAAGCCAGGGCGTCACGGAAACTAGGAAACCTCTTTACAAGGTTAAAAATAAAGCCAGACAGCAAAGCGTTTATTTAGGACGCCCAGGAGTAAAGCGGATAATTGCTGGGGAAGGAGCCAGTTTCCATTAGCACTGAGGTGTCATCAATGAAAACAAGATAACTGAGTCATGGTTAAATAACAGCAGCAAAAATACTTTCCCAGTCAAGCACAGCCTTGGAGCAGCCGTGCTCCAAGTCAGCCCCACGTGTGTCCTGGGGCACAAGTTCCCACCACCTCCTTGGGAAAGGGTCCCTGCAAATGAATGGACAAAATGGGCTGTTCCTGTGGCCCTTGGGTGGTGGCACTGCCTCTGCTCCGAGGCTTCAGAAACGTGACCCGACCGATCACAGGGATCGAGCTTGACTCACGGGAGTCAACAACCTTGTTTTTCCCTTCACGTTTCCCGGGGGGGAAACCCACAGAGAACTGTGATGAGAGCAACCATCCTGGCCCTGCGAGGGTTCCTCCAGCCAAGCTGGTGCCCCAGGCTGTGTTTGCAAAGGATGCTGCTGTGGTTCTGCCATCGCTGATATGCCCCATTGCCTCTCGTTTCCCTGGCCATGGCTGTGGTTTGGTGGAGACTTCACAAGGAGCCTGTGTCTCTGTCGCTTACAGCCGTTATAACTGAGATCCTGCTCTGGGACTGGGGCTCCCCTGTGCCAAACACAGACAGAAAACGTAGTAACCCCCCCAAAAAGTGACAAAAGGCTGAGCCAAGTCAGACTGACAGCAGGAACATCAGAGACTGGGTAGCACCTTATATTCACCCTGGGCTGTTAGAAATAACTAGCTGAAATGCAAATCAAGAGAGAATCAAGTCCTTCAAGTCTCGTCGTGTGCATTCCCTCGGTGTACTTTGGTTTATTTTCACTAAGCTGCTTCCATATTTCCAGCACAGCATTTGATTTTCAACTCATTTTCTCTTTAAGACACACCACCTGAGATTTTTAGCTACAAAAATGTAAATATCTGACTTCTCAGCATTTATACTGTGTATTGACTGCCTTTACAGCGAGTGTCAGTGGGCTGGCACTCCCCAAGCTCTCCTGGAGTGTTTAACTTGCTGCTTTTTGGTCACCCATACACAGCTCTTCCATCAGGGCATTAAGCACAGATGAGGATGGCAAAGTGTGGGGGCAATTGCAGTGCATTTGTCTGGCTTTTTGTCTCCACAGGTGACTAAAACACCAAAAGCTGCTGGTGAAGACCAGGAGACACCGGTGGGAATGGAGGAGACCAAGGCGAAGCAGGAGGTCTCTCACAAGCCACCCATCCCAAGGAGCCAGGAGTCTCCAGCCTATCACCAGCCACTGGCCACTCGCTTCGTTCCTTTTGTTGCCCATTTTGGGGGCCATCAGCCCGACTCCTTCAAGTTTCTCTTCTACCAACCAACTTGCTCCAACTCATACAGCCCCTTCTATACTGCACAGAAGCCAACCTGCGGGTACCGCTACCACCGTGACACCGATCACACCAGGAAGGTGATAGATGTTTCGAGTGTGAACATTGTGAAATGGAGCCCCAGCATGGGCAGAAGGCCGTAGTGGAGAGCAATAAAACCCAAGCAATGAAACCAGTGACCGGTGTGACTTCTGCTTCCTGTTGAGTATCTGAGTTATGGCCAGCACTGAGCACATGAGCTGAGGAATGGGTGGTGAGGGAGGCCCTGCCACTGCTCCCCAGAAAAGCATGCAGTGAGGATTTTGCTCTAAATACCCGGTCTGACTTGTCCTGTCATTTATTGCCACCTGCTTGCACAGAGGCACTGGGTGTCAGCAGCTCAGCAGGGCAGGAATGGCCACCAGCCAGGTTCCTCCACACCAGCCTGGCCTTGGCACAAGCTGCAGGACCCGGGAAGGTTTCACCAGCTTCCTCCACTGAGCCTAAGCTCTGCTCCTTCTTTGAAAGGTCACTTTCCTACACCAGGTTTTCCTAGACACAGGCAAAGCATCGTTCGTAGGGATTGGAAATGCAGCTTCCTTTGTGGTGCTCAGAAACACGATGGTGATGCTCAGCTGGGTCCCACAGCTCCCCTCCAAAAGGCAGCAGAAAGTGGTTCAGCATCAGCAGTGCCTTTTCTGGGGAACTGGGTACCCCAGTAGCAGATACCACGTGTCCACGTTTCATACACAACCTGTCTGCTGATAATGAACCCCTTGGTATTGCAGCCCCTCTCTCCGCCTCAGGGTGGGCTGTCCCAGCTCTGTCCCCCTGGGTGGGAGGTGGGAGCCCGGGGTCCCCTCTGGAGCTCCCCTTGCTCGCAGGTACTGGGCGCAGCGGGGAGCTGTGCCTGCTGCTGCTGGCAAGGGCAGGATTAGCACAGCCGATTAGCGTTCCTCAGTCTCATTCCTTTTTGCTAACTGTTTGGTGCTTGTGTAACACCACCCGCTTCAGCAGAGTTACTCCCCATTTCCTGCAGAGCAGACACAACACCGAGCTCTGCAACACGCAAAAGTTGGGCTCAGATATAAAAATGTAAGTGTTACACGACAGACTCCGCTGGTGCAGACCCAGTGCTCACCCATTTCATTACCAGTGGAGGATCTGGCCTGTACTTCTTTCTGAGGATGCAGTTTTTCATCCCCCAGTCCCCCCCTGAGTGCTGTGCAGCTGGGCAGAACCAGTGCTGCATTCAGGTGTATTGACACGGAGAATTTTTTCCTGGTAACTCTTCATAAACGAACACCAAAGCCACATTCAGCTCCACTGGCATCGGCTGAGTGTGGGAGCACAGTGGCCAGGGCACACTCTGAGGTGTGTGGGGTGATTCCTTGGGAGAAACGTTCGACTGGTTGGAGCAGAGACCACAGAGGGGACCCAGCAGCTGGTGGGGAGGGAGCTCCCTGGGAGAAGACCATCATAGCATCTGCTGTCCGCATCTAAAGCACTTAAGGCTTTACCATTCAAAGCAATTATGCTTCTACATAGATCTCAGCACACTGAATTTACCCTCACAGAGCATCTCCTACAGGAGCTGAAGCAGTTCTTCCTTCTCCCTGCATTTCAAGCCCAAGCTGACAGCCCCGTCGGGAAATCCTCCAGCCAGAGTGAGACGAAGGGAGCCCGAAAAGGCAGTAAGAGCACAGAGACCCCCGAGAGGTGTTCTCTCTTTCTTCTTACCCTGATTTTGGTGCAAAAACTTATTGCTTATGTCACCCCACACAAAATCATAAATGAAGTGGATTAGGAGATTACACCACCACGGAGAACATTCCACCCTCATAATCTCCTGCTGGGCCTGTAATCTGCAAGACTTTCCCATTTTACCTCCTTTCTATTTTAACCCTGAACTCCTAATGCCTGTCAGGAGCCCATCACCCCCCCGCCCCGAGCCTCATTGGCCAGAGGGGGATTTGCTGGGTACTTAAATGTCACCTTTTTGTCCAAAGAGGGTTTTGTGCTTTTGATTTTTCCTGGAGAGAGGTGCCTTTTGCAGCCACCACCGAAGCAGGACAGCACAAGGCGGCTTGTTTTTTCCTGACACCGTGATCCCTGCAGTTCTGGGGATGTTTGGACTTTAAAGGCGAGAAGCACAATTGAAAAGAAAGTCCTCAAATTTCCAAAAACCTCCATTTTTGGCTGCAAAGTGACCAGCGCTCGGTGCGGAGATGGGGAACATGGACGGGAAAGCCGTGGAGGAGCTGAGCACCACCGAGTGCCACCAGTGGTATAAGAAGTTCATGACGGAGTGTCCTTCTGGCCAGCTCACCCTCTATGAGTTCAAACAGTTTTTTGGCTTGAAAAACCTGAGTCCGGCTGCGAACAAATACGTTGAGCAAATGTTTGAGACGTTTGACTTTAATAAGGTAAATATTGTCCTTCCCACTCAGCCTGAGCCAGATCAGCCGGGCTCTGCTCCCGGGGTGCCATGGCCTGTGGTGTGTTGGGGTGCATGCAATGGAGATGGGCATCTAAGATTATATGGGTTTATTCTCCACAGCCTCTGAAATTGTAAAGTCAGTTACCTAAGGTGATAAATGTCCACAAAAACTCCTCACTTGCTGACTGTTCTGGGAGGAAATAGGCTTCCCCCAGAATTTATATTTCCCTTTTAAGTTATTAAACTGGTGGGGGTTTATCTGCTAGTCTGTGGTCCCTTTGAAATGAAGTGCCCTTTAAGCCTTAAATAGCAAATGCTGTGGGGGTGAGGAACAAGCGAGCAGCGTTGAGAACATGCACAGCATCCCCGGAGCCACGGGTGACAGGACAGCTCAGGTTTGCTTTTCTGTTGTTTTAAATTAGAAATGGATTACGGTGTCATTGATTTTATTGCATCTGCCCAGTCCTGTATGATAAGAAGCCTGGGCTCTCTGTCCCCTGCAGAGAGGCTTTGCTGCCGGGGCTGTGGCTGTGCTGGAGCCAGAGCTGGCATCGGGCAGGGGACAGTCCCAGAGCCATCCTGGAGCTCCGGCACGCGTTCGGCAGCGCTGTGTCCCAGCACGGCAGCAGCTCCAGGGCAGGAGATGGATGCTGTGTCTCTGAGGGGAAACAAACCCTGCCCAGCTTTACCTGCAAATTATTTGAAATTTGCACCTCGTGTGAGATGAGGAGTGTATTTTATGGCAACCCAAAGGGTTTAGTGAGCTTAATCTTACTGGAAATAACACATTTTGGTCCCTAAATCCGAGCATTTTGTTTGTGCCTTGGCCTTTACTTTGCTCGCTGCTGTGTTTGAATGCATGCCTGGAAAGAGAATTGATGCACAGGAAATCCTACTGGGAATGGGGCTCAGGAACTATTTATAGCTAATCTGGCTCTGGCAGTGATGGGATAAAGCAGATGATCTCCTCTTGAACCTGCCCAGTGCTGTGGGGGCTTTGTTCATTGACAAACCTCTGGCTTACTCCCTCCCAAAGACTTTCTGTGGTTTATAGCTTGTACCATTTTCCTTCAAAGTGCTTTGTGTCTCAGGGGTCCGTGCCTTTGGAGTGCCCTGAGGCAGGTACTGCATGTTTTAGCAGGTTTCCTGGGAACAGGGAATGTCCTGGGCAGTGCCTGGGGGACTGGTGGGACGGGAGCTCAGCCCAGCACAGCTTTGCACTGGTACCATAACCCTGGCTGGAAGCTGTCTGCGGGCCCAGCTGAACCTCTGCCACGCCATGGCGTGAGCTGGTGGTGGGCAAACACGGTGGAGGAAAGTCAAAGATAAAGCTCTTTGTGCTTTGGACGTGACCAAACATTGCAGGGACAGGGCAGCGCCTCACCCTCCCGAGCTGTCAGCGACTGCTGGGCTAGTTCCTGGGTTCCTTTCCCAGAGCTTTGCCCCTCGCAGCAGGGAAGAGCTGAGGGGGGTGTGTGTGCAGGGGGATAACGTTGGGTAATCCACCAGGGCTCATCTCCATAAGCCCCATCCTCTTTGACCTCGGAATTACTGCCACTTTGCATAAAGAGGTTCCTTCAGCACATTCAAGCTTTCGAGGCTTCGTTGGTCCCTGAGCCCAGTGCATGCACTGAGTTTGTTCATTATCAGCATGTAAAGGCTCTGCAGGGATCAGCGTGGAGCCCTCCCTGTGCAGTGCATCGCCTTTAACAGCAGGTGTAGGGGGGACACCCCCTGGTCCTGCGCTCCCCGAGCCCCTGCTCTCAAGGTGGTGGCCACACACTGAAGCCTTCTCATGGGGACTTCCAGAAGTGACCAGCAGATTCACGTACTGCCCGACCCTTGGCTCTTAACCTCATTTAGTTTCTAACCTTCTGCTTTCAGGATGGCTACATAGATTTTATGGAGTACGTGGCAGCTCTGAGTCTGGTCCTGAAAGGGAAGGTGGATCAGAAGCTGCGATGGTATTTCAAGCTCTATGATGTGGATGGGAACGGCTGCATTGACCGGGGGGAATTGCTAAACATCATCAAAGTGAGTTGGCTCAGCAGTTCTTTCCCTTTCCTTCACAGCCCCTGGTTATTTAGCTCGGGTAAGACAGGAATATCCCAACCCAAAAGAACAACTCCCTGCTTAAATCAATAGGCAGCACCCAAACCTGCTGCCCGTCCTCTGCCAGTCCTCCTGCCAGGCCGCCTCCCCGGCCAGACCCGTCCCCAACACCCCACAGCCCCTGTGGGCTCCGACAGCAGCCCCTGCTCCTCTTTACAGGGTCTTTAACCACGGCCACTGGAGCTGGGGCCGAGATAAGCACTTGAATTCAAGCTAAGGATTTTCAGAGGTGAATGGCTCCTGGCTTATCCCAGTACGCCCACTTAATCCCTTAATGCGCTGATTGCCTTTTTAAGTGATTTTAATCCCCCCCCGTTTTTTAGAAAGGACTTATTCCTTTTAGAATTTAGCTGCCTGCAAAAAATGTTTGGCCTCTCACGTCTGGTCGCTTGGCCACTTGTACCGATGGATCCATTCCCCCGTGTCCTTCTTTCCCTCCAGGCCATCCGAGCAATCAACCGGTGCAACGAGACGATGACAGCCGAGGAATTCACAAACATGGTGTTTGACAAAATTGATATAAATGGAGACGGTGAGGAACTCTCTTACGCAGTGCCAAACGCTGCTCCCACCCCCCCGGTCCCCAGCTCACTCTGCCAGAGCAATTCCACATGCTGGATGTCCCAAAACCCCAGGACATGGGGAGAGCTGTCAGAGAGCCGCTCTGTGGGAAGGTTTAGCTCCCTGTCCTCTCCCTGGGCTGCAGCCAACCCAAGGGTATTCTCCCTTGTCATACTGGCAGGGAGGGGGGGGTTCTGCATGGGGATTAGCTGTGATGGGGTCTGGGGTGTTCAATACACAAACCTAGGACCCCAGGGAGGGCCTGGTTTTATGGTCTGTGAGCTCCTGGGGGGCTGCTTGGTGGCTTCCAGTGGAAGGAGGAGAAAGGCTGCAGGATTTAACAGCCCTTTTTCAAATGTGCTCTCACAGGCGAGCTCTCCCTGGAGGAGTTCATGGAGGGTGTGCAAAAGGATGAGGTGCTGCTCGAGATCCTCACCCGCAGCCTGGACCTGACACACATCGTCCGGTTGATCCAGAATGACGGGAAGAACCCCCACGAGCAGGAGCAGGCGGTGGAGGAGGCTGCCCCGTAGGCTCCCAGGACACCTTGTCTTCATCTTTGCTTCCCTCCCTCTCCCCTGGCTTCATTAAAACAACTAGGGCTGTGGTGGTGGGAGCTGGTGAGCCGTCCCAGTGCCAGTGTGACAAGCCATAGACTATCCCGCTAGAGCAGGGATCAGAATCTGCTCCAAAGGCACCACTTCCCTGGGAGGGGGTTTAGGGGTGACCGGAGCTCCCTGGGCACTGCCCTGGCTGCAGCCCATTGCCCCACCACCACCACTGCCATGAAGAGGGGGTGCTGCAAGGGCTGCTCCCCACCTGTGGAAGCACAGAACCACCCCCCAGGACTGCCACCAGGGCCAGCAAGGCCACCGCTGTGCGGGGGCCTCTGGACATTGCTGCTGAGCAGAGAGGGGGGAGAGAGTCGCCTCCCTGCGAGGGGGAGCAGCACCACGCCATGCGGCTTGAGGACACACCAGAAGAGCCTCCAAACTCACCCCGAGGCCGTGGCCGACGCCAGCGTCTGCAGCTGCAGCAGGGGATGAACCCCGGGGCTGCGTGACACTTGGCCCCGGCGAGAGGGGTCCCCCAAGGACACACATAGGAAAACTAGAAAGTAGCCTGGCACCTTCTCTGTCCGAGATCAGCAGTTTTGGTTGCGTGCTCTTTGATTAGTTACTATTATTTTAGCAATCATTAGGGATAGTGTATGACAAAAACACCTCTGACCTAGGCAAAGGAGAGCGGTGGAGTGGCGAATGCAGTGGCTTTGCTTTGTTTGAAAGCACTAAAACACAGAATGGTGCCTTTTTTATTTTTTTTTTTAACAACTGTCTGAGCTTTAAGGGTGTGTTTCTCTTTGAAACATCTGCAAGGGCTGCATTGGTATCCCGAGAGGGAAAGCTGGAAAATTTATGAATGTTTGTAGGAATATTCCTGCATGTCTTATCACCTGTACAACGACCTTGAACACTCCTGCAAGTTACACTCCGGGGCACCCTCGAATACCAGGTGCCTCATGCAGCAAATGGGCCTCATGCAGGTGGGAGGGGTGTGCAGAGACACAGCCTCTGCCCGTTGAGCATCCCTGAGTACCTGAGTATTCCCCAGCAGGGAATGGGTACCCTCAGCTTCACGGAACAGTGGGCTTAAGCACCGTCACTCATGGAGTAACACCCACTCACCCCTTATTATAGAGTGCTGGGTACAGCAACCTCATCTGCCAGCGCTAATTACCAGTGCTAATTACCAGTGCCACGAGCAGGGGCTGCACCCAGGACCCAGCACACGCACAAGGACCTCGCCCAACATCCCTGTGCCTCCTCTGCTCCTGCTTAGAGGTTTCCCCATCTGATGGGGAGCGGGTTTCAGGCACGGTGAGGCCATGCAGGGCACCAGGAGGGATTTCCTGCCCAGCTGAAAAAGGTGTTATTTAACACTGGGTGCTTGCAGTTCATAAACAACTTTCCGACTGGTTTTCCTGTGGGTCTTTTTCATTTGACACTGTTTCACCTGGAAGCTTTTGTACTTCCAATCTTATAGTGAATTAATAAACATATTTTACAAGATTATTTCAGGTTGTCCTTTTTCTTCTTGCAGTCATTCATCCTGTTTCCAGATTCACTGTCTCGAGTAAGTGCAGAAACCTTTTTCTCAGGCTTCATTAAAATAGTTCCTTTGCAAGAACAGCAAGAGCATGGGGAGAGGGCTGCTTTCTTCAGAATCAGTGTAGGAAAGGGGCTGCTCCTGGGTTCTGGCATCCCATGAGCGCTGCCTGCTCTTCTGGACCTCGTCTGCACTGAGCAAGCACAGTTTGCTTCATCGAAACCTCACCCCCTGGGTAGTCCTCCAACTCTTTCTTCCAGAGCTCTGCTTTACCCACCCACAGTTCTAGGCACCTCCTGCTCTGCTCCTTCATCTCCACAACAGGAGCAGCGAGGAGGGGACGAGCCCAGCCTGGGCTTTCTGCTCACCCTCCCTCCGCGGACACAGTCAGCCCCGGCCTCTCTCCTCACCTGCCCAAGAAGCCACAAGAAGCAGCCCTGACAAGCCCAATTTCTATTTATAAAGACCAAGTCATTCTAAAAGGGCTGTCTCAGAATTGCCAACCAGCCAAAGGCACCTTTCAAACCTCAGCGTCTCTCTCCGGAGGATGTTTTTGCAGCCTCTAAGAAAGCAAATTAAAAATAATTAAAAGCTAATATCGTGACTCTCTTTGCCCTAACTCCTGCATAATTAATTTATTTCCAAATAGTGAAGGCTGCTCAGGTGCCAGCCCCGGCCTCATTGCTCACTCTTGTTGACAACCTCACTGGGGAAAGAGAGGCAGCGCAGCCTCTCCGGTGGGAGCAGGAGAAGCCTTTTTGGGGACCTGCCATTGTGTTGTCCCAAAGCCAGAGGGACCACAGTCCCGTGAGGCTGAACAGCCCCACGGCTGTTTTGGGTCGGGTCCTGACTCACTGCAAGTGACCTGGGAGAAGTCCCTGGAGCCAGGTTTGTTAAGAGGAGTTGAAGCTACACTTAAACCACCCAGCAAGTGGCTTTGGGCAGCACCGTGCCGTTTATCTCGGCAGGGTTTTAGATGCCACCATAAAAGCTGCAGTGGGATGGGGAGCTGCCCTTCAGGGGGATGCAGAAACGGGAGATCCATGGAGCGTTCGAGGGTGGGAGGGTCCCAAGTGGGCTTTACCCCCGGAGTAAAGGGGTTTACCCTTTCCTCCCAGCCAGAGGAGCCGACCCCTGCCCGGTCCCCGTCCCCGCAGTGCCCTCTGCCTGCCAGCGCCGGGAGTCCCGGGGAACCCGCCGGGGACGGAGCCGGTGGGTTCCGAGGCAGCACCGTCCAACGAGAAGGAGATGGTGAGCTCTGGAACCCACCAGGGGAAATTGCAAAAATACCCCCCTATCTCCTTACGTGTCCCCGTGCGTTGGGGTGTGAGGAGCAAAGGTTAAAGAAATGAAACCAAACAGGTTCTCGGGCAGCTGCTCCTAAAGGTCCTGTATCCCCTGGGGATGTGGCTGCTCCACTGTTCTAGCACACAGCAGATCCCACAACATCATTAGTTACCTCAAACACAAGGTCTTTTACGGGCAATATATTTGAGATACCTTCTAAAGTTCTGAGGTACACTTTCCTTTATAGAGGAGGAGAGAAATGGATGTTTTCCCATACTGCCAGAGCTAAGCACCAGCGCTGTGAGAAAACACCTGAGTGAGCCACAAAAAGTCCCTGCAGTGCTCAGCTCAGGGCTGTGGAAGTCCTGGCACAGCCCCTCTGTATCTCAACATGATATTTTCAAGGGGCAGCTGCCCATGGGTGCTTTGGGCACAGCCTGGACACCAACCCTTCCTCTGGGCACTCACCAAACCCCGACTACCCAGAGGAGAACCTCCCCTCTCGGAACATTAGGTGTACAGACAAAGACAGAGCACTGCTAAGCAGAGAGAAAGATGTAATTATCCTCTTTCCTTCTCAGCACTTTCCCTGGGAATACACCTTCCAGAGTATTTCAGGATGTGATGACTCCTTGGCTCCTGAGCCCTGGTGCCTCTCCCCCACCAGCCGCTTCCAGCAACACCCTCACCTTCAGCTTTCTAACCTGGTGATTTCACCTTCCAGCCCACCCAACTTCAGAAGCATCAACCATCAGAGCAGATGGTTGAAGCTCAGGGAAAAAAAAAACACCTCACATGGCATTTGCCTTTTCCAAGCCATCCTGTTTCCCAATTTAGACTCAAGAGAAATCCGATCAGTCAAATCCAATTCCAGCTGGGCTGTAAGTCTGGAAAAATGGATTATGCAAAACATCTGACATCAATAGCTTGATGTGAACGATGAATTGAGTTTGGGAGGAGATCAAAGTCTTTATACCTATGAGTTTAAAAATAGGACTAAGACTAAAGCACCTTGTGATTTCTTGACAAAAGATTACACCATTGATAAGAGGAACAACTTTCCACTGGGTTACGCCAGCACCAACAGGGGCGTTCTCTGCCATGTGCTACCACCACAGCTCCTCCCTGGGCTGGAGAAGGGGGGAGGCATCCTGTGTTTGAGTCCAACACTTCACTTTTCATCAGAGCTCCTGTTTCAGGTGTGGTCAAAGCAGGGTCCATCTCATCACAGCGCTCTCAGCTCACTTCACTGCAAGCAACACTTGCAGAATTTATTTTTTGGGGGGGCAGAGGGGAGCATACCCATGACTTCCACCATCACTATGTAGAAGTCAACCAGAAGATACCCCTTTCCTGCTCTGCAGCTGCAATCTCAGCACTGTTTCTGTCTTATCCCCCCTCTTACCCACACTAGCTGTAACAGGAGCACCTCCAATTCCGCTCAGATACTCAGGTGCTTCACCAAGGCCTTCACCTTCGTTCTGAAGTGTAAAAATAACTGCTACAAAGCAGAGAGAATTTTAATAAATCATTCTTTATTAAATTCATGTGTTACAAAATGTCAGTGAAGGAAACTGGTTGCGGTGCTCAGCGTTAGGATGCCCTCTACCACCGCAGCAGAGGACTGCCGGGGCGGGGGACACCGAGCGCCTTCCCAGCCTCATCCGACCAGCTGAACAGAGCAAGAACATGTAAAGCATTTAAGTAAACCCAGAGTATGCAACTAGAGTAAGTAAACATGCACTTAATTTGTGCCAGAAGCAGAAGGAAAGTGTGTTTTGTTGGTTGAGTCACCGAAACTTAAGGAGTTAAGAGACTTGCAGCCTATCGGGATAACATTTGGCCACAAGGTGGAAAGTCAGTGAAGCGGATCTTCTCTTCCAGGCCCTCGAGTCAGAAGTGAGATTTTTCTTTCAGATCTTGGGCTGATAAACTATCGGTTTGAATGAGCTTTAAACAGCTGCCTCGCAGCAGCACAAACCAGAAGTCTAATCTGCTCCGATAAGCAAGCGCACCACCAGCTACTGCGCATTTAGAGAACTCTCCGAGAGGCTGTTGAGAAGTGGAAATGGATTTGAACTCTAGCATGGGTTGTGTCATCTCCTGACTACTTCCTCACGCTCCTGAATTTGAAAGCAACAAGACTGCAAGCCAGTCAAACTAATCAGCTATACGAGAAATACTTCAGTCACAATTAAAGGCCACAAAAAAGGGATTGCAAGTTTTTCCACCCACGTGACTCGGCCCCCAGATTTCACGGGGAAAACTAAAACAAATCAGACCAAAAGTCATGTTCTTTTCCCGGGGAAGTTCTTCTTGCAACTAATCTGATAAATGTGAACCAAAAATATTGGTTCATCTCCAATTTTCTTTCCACATACACATGTGGGTTGGTGACAAGAATAGCAGAGCTCAGTGTACAACCTGTGCAAGTTTCATCTGTAGTCTGTGGCTAATTAAATCCAGTGTAAAACCACTGTACTAATCCAGGAACTCACTTGGATTTTTCCATCACTTGTTCCATTGGCTGGTCCTGCCAGCAAAGCAGTGCTGATCTGCTCATGGCAGAGACCCTGCCCAGCAAAACCTGGCTCTTCCCCTCCTCTCCCCTTCCACACAAAGCTCCTCCCAGCGCAGAGAAAGTCCTGGAGCTCCTTCAGTCTTCACGGGGTGGGAAAGGCTGTTCCAGTGTGATGTCTCAGTAAGAAACAAGGGCTCCAAAGGAGCAGCATCACACTTGTGCAAATTTGCCTTCTTAAGTGTGGCTGTAAAGAGGCACCATTTCTACCGCTCCTCAGGGTTTGGAAATAGCATTTTTTCCAGACCCACAGCAGCCCTGGTCTCTGAGGGGGTACAAGGAGCAGTGCCTGGTCCACAGGAGGGAGGTACAGGGACCACCCCACCTGCCCAGCACACACCTCAGGTTTTCCTCCACTCTCTTGGCTACCCCTTATAATCCAATTCTCATATTTGGTAGTGATAACAACCAAGGTGGTTATTATTATATATATAACACGAGGTGGGTCGATAATTTCACATGGATACTCTTATCTAGCTGCACATTGACATTACTATGCACAACAGACACCCTGAACGGATCAAGCTGCCAGAGCACCTTGCTGGTTGGCAGCTTTGGTTCGATGTGTTTGTAGCTCTGCAGGTAGGAACGATGCAGACACTGGCCTGCACTGGAGACAGTAAAACTGCGTCAGGATTTCTCACTTCCCAACCCTGTCTGTCATCAGAATAAAGCCCTGCCCAGGATCTGCTGCAGGAAGCCACGGAAAGTTTGTTCCTTGAGGTGTAACCAAAAACCAGAGCTGGCAAACATGGCATTGTGTACACAGAAAGACTTATTCATGGGCCAAAAATAGTCTCTGGGTACCAGCAGCAGGCAGCACATGGGGTTTGGATTGAGACACGGCTTCTTAAACCACTGATGTTTTCATCCGGATGCTGAGATCTTATTAAAAAGGAAAGCCACTACCACCCTGGGGTGAGAGAACCCCAGTTGTAGCCAGCATCACATTTTCAGCAGTCTCAGAACTGAATCCTCTCAGAACAAAGCACTCTTTCTCCTCTGCTCAGAGATCCATCCCCCAGGGTTTACATCCATTTGCAACATCTTCATCACCCACTTGTCTTTCCTGGCCCCATCAATGAACTCGTCAAGAGACAGCTGCCCTGTGTAGGAGAGGAGGGGGAGACAAGACAGGACAGGTAAGACACACGAAGAGGAAGGCAGGAGTAAAAGCCATTTAAGCTTCAAAAAATATATTTTAATAAGACAGAGGCTCTACATCCTTTTCCCCCATACAGCTTGGGCCAGTAAGCCAGGACAAAACACTGTCTGTACTGGGACTGGGACCTGCTCTCTGGCTACTGGGGGGGCTTTCAGAGGATGAGACCTGTGTGGCATCAAAATCCAGACAGAACAATGACCCCCTGTGTGTTTCACATTAAAACAACAAGGGAGATTATTTCCTCCTACTGCACCAAGTTATTCTCAATTCTAATAAACAGACCAGAACCCAAAGTGTCTGATATGAGTAACATAATAGTCCTAAGTGATTTATTGATTGACATAATTAAAGCTCTCTGGTCCAGCACAGATTGCATTCATGTGTAATGAGAAGTTATCTCAGCCATCCATCTCTTACCATCCCCGTTCTCATCCACCAGCTGAAATATCCTGTCCACAACCTCCTCCGGCGTCAGCAATGGGGTCCTCTCCTCCACCTCCGACCGACACACTTTTTTCAGCTTGTAGATAGACTGAAAAGAAGTTCACAGCTTAGGAGGAGGACTGGAAAATGAAGGTGAACTCCAGTATCTTCCCAACAGCGTAAAGATCCGATATCAAGGCTGCAGTTTTAACCTTTCTAGAAAGATCTGCCACTCAACAACTTCAGGTCTTTAATGAAACCTGCGACCTCAGGCTCACACACGCTGTGGTTGGGTTCACTTGCTCTTTGAAGCTGCTGCCCACCTATTTTCCTTACACATACTGCTCAGACCACAGGGTTCCTTTGCAAAGAACAAGGCAAGAGCTTCACAGAGGGGAAAAATCATCTGACTTTTCAGAATGATTTTTTGCTAACACCTGAGGCTGGGCACATCTGGATTTCCCAGCCCTCTCTCCCAGGGAGCTTGTGCCCAAGCTGCAAGAGCAAACCTGTATAAGCGCATGTTTTGACCCATATTTTCTGCTCCACTTTGTCACTGGAAAGGGACAGATTTTATCTATTCCTCCCATGGCAACCACACATTCATTATTGACTTCACTCCTTTGGCTGAAGGGTTTTGTCTGAAGTCTTCCCAGAGAGGGGATTAGCAAGGGCCTAACACAGCTCTGGCCAATGCCTACCTGACCTCAAAACTGTAATTGACCCAGACAAGCTCCTGAGATGCACCCACACCTGATGCTGCAGGTAACACCCAGCCACTCTTTCCAGCCAAAAGGACCTGCTTTTCACAGACTCAACTTGTGGGTTTTTTTTGTCTTGATATCACCTTTCACCTAAGATCCTGAAGCATTTGATCACCATTGATTAAGCCTCACAAGTACTGGTGTGCAAGGGTGAGTTACAGCACCTGTGGTGCAGGGGTGACTCCAGCACAATCACCAAGCCATCTGGCCCAAGGAACCCAAGCACCCTGTGTCTGGCTGCTGCTCTGCCCCATTCCTCCACTCACACCCTCACACAGTCACTAATTAAAGTGCAGAATGTAACAGAAACCCAGAGAGAATAATTATCAAAGGGATTTCAGTATTAATTTGTGCCTCTTGGTTGTATTCTCACCAGCTACTCGGGCAGGAAACTCAGCTCCTGTAAGAAGCGTGGGGTGAAACACTCTGCAATAAGTCTTGGTATAAAAAGCTGGAAAGAAAAGGCAGAGCAGAGACACAGGAACTCCACAACGACACCCAGATGCAGTGTTTCTGCATAGCAGCAGGGGTCAAGCCATCTGCAGTGGGTTTGACTCATCCCTCAGCCACCCCATCAGGCTCCATCAGACCATAGAGCACACGACCTTTCCACCAAGGGCAGGCATTTTCCCTTCATCACTGCCCACAGCTGCCTTGAAACCTCATTATCACAAAAAAAACATATACATCATTACATTGCCAAAGAACTGGGATTGCTTAAAGAAGTGATGAGGCAATGCCCACTTACCTCAACGATTTCCAGCAGCTCAGGTTTATCTATGCAGCCATTCCCATCCTTGTCATATACTTTGAATGTCCACCTCAGCTTGTGTTCCAGTTTTCCTCGTAAAACAAGATTCAAGGCAGCTACATATTCCAGAAAATCAATGGTATTGTCCTGCAGAAACAGAAAAAGCACCTGAATGGCACCTAACTTGGTGCAGCCAATGGAAACCTGCTTATAAAACCTTGATAAAAAGCCACCAAGAAGATATTCCATGGGACAGCTATTTATTTTCCACTTTATAGAAGACTCATGCCAGCTGAAGACCAAGGATGAGTTCTCAGGCGGGATTTAGTGCAGGAGGCACTGACTTTTGGGAAGGGATCACTGTTCTCAACAGCCTCAGCTGCTTCACCAATGAGACCAACACCCAGCCACAACCCCTTTCTTCCACCCTTCCCCCTTTGTTTGATCTCGAGTCTTCTGAGGAATAAAGACAATGAAAACACCCCATCTCAGAAGGCAGCAGCAAGAACACCCACAATAAAGGATTCACAAAGGTGTTTGTCCTCCAAAAAACTTCAGAGACAGGGAGGGGATGCAGGGCTCCCTGGGCAACCTCCGTAGATGTCCTCCTGCAGAGCAGCCCCATCCCCAGGGCTCAGCCACAGCCCTCTGTCCCCAGACATCCCCTGACCTGGGCAGCAAACCCCCCTGGCAGATCTGGGCTGTGCATCTGCCCCCTGGCACATTCTGCACCCAGAGGCTTTGCACCAACTGTGAGCAAAAAACTGCTGCTACTGGACTTTCAAGGCCAATAAGCATAAAAAGACAGTTTAGGATTTGGGTTTATTTCCTTACCTTATTACTAATAACCCTTCAGATTGTAAGGTCCTGCTCAATTGATCATATCCCAGGGGCATATTTAAGCAAACACATGAACCAGGGCCTAATTTAGTGTTCCTGATCTATGTAAGTACAGTCTTTGCTCCACGACCATTTCTGCACATCTTTCATACCAGAATTTGGACCTGGACCTTCAGGTTTTTTTTGTAGGAACCTGAGTTTTGCCAACTTCAGATTCTGCCACAAGTCAATCTGCCCACACCTTCTGTAGCTGCTCTGGTGTCTTTTGCACCAACACACGGGTATGCATGAACTGCTACTAAACCAGAAAGCCCGCTTTTCCCAGGTGTCTGATGACAAATACAGCAAAGGGAATCAAAACCAGAATGTCTGAATTGTTCAGCATTCCTTCACATTCAAGCAGCTAAAAAAAACAATCAATATTTTGTTACAGGCCACCTGTCCCTACTGTATATATACACTTCCCCCAGTGTCTAACAAACCCAAGAAGGACTTTCCCACACGTTAATTTCCCCTCTTTATCATAACAGATAAATATTTTTTGTCCATGTAGCAACCTTGGTTATTCCAGGATCTTTCACCCACACCATCTCAAAAGGCAACTGCCTAAATCTCAACCTTTTGATCAATCTTTAGTCCCTTAGGGGGAAATTCTGCCCTTAGTTTGTGTACACATTTATTGAGAGGAAGAATCCATTCCAGCCCATACAGAGCAGTGCAGGGGGTGCTCCTTCTCCCACCCTTGCCTTAGTCTGGTGAAGCACGAGGGTAGGAAGTGAACCAAACCAGCCCAAAATGACAGAAAGCAAAGGTGCAGATTATTAAACAACTCCCTGTAAAAACCTCTCACCACTCACCCCGTTCTTATCAAAAGCTCTGAACATGTTTTCGATGTACTCCGCTGCTTCCCGGTTGTCCTGGACCCCAAAAAATCGCTTGAATTCGTGCATAAAGAGAGTCCCACTGGGACATTCCACCACAAACTTCTTATACCACTCCTGCAGCTCAGCAACGTCGATCTCCCCTTGCTCCCCTTCGGCGTTGGTGAACTGCTGCCCCATTTCCCTTCGCAAAGCAAGATTCCAAAAAGGAGAAGGAAGAGGAAAACCCCAAAGTCTGTCGCTTATAGCGTCCTTTTATCACCTTCAGTTCCTTTTCCCTTTGCTCTTTTTCCTCTGTCTCAGGCCTTTATTTGATCTTAACACAGTGTCTTGCTATTTCACCTTCTTGTTTTGAGTTTTTTTCTCCTTGCTCTTTCTTTCCTATGGTTTTTACCACCACAGCTTTGTGTGCTCGCCCGGTGAGGGTAGAGTGGCTTCTCTGCATTAGGGCAGCGTAACACCCAATATCAGGCACATATAAAAATAACTAAGATCATTAGGAGATTCCCACCTCTGAGTCACAAAGACCTTCAGATGTTCTGAGCTGTGCCCTATTTAGGAGCAGAGTCCAAAGGCTTAGGGTCCCTCTGCACATTAATACCTTCATGGCAAAGAATTCAGGAGTTGAGGTTCCCTTCACACATGAACAACCCCACGCACTTCACTACAGTTTGTCTAGAAAATAAGGAGGATTGAGTGAACTGCCTTACTAGTAGTTTTTCAGTACTGACCTGTGCTACCTGCTTGGGGAGGGGGTGGGGGGGGCGTGGGGGGGATACTCAGGCTTTCAGGGGAATAAGGCAACAATTACAGAGAATAAGCCCTGAAAAAATAAGGATATGCAACTAGCTGTTCACACAAAAACTCTAGTAAGGAACAATGTTAACTGAATACCTCCTAAAGGCTTCATGCTATATAAAATGATTGAGAGAGGTAATAAGTATATATGGATACAGGTACACAGATTGCTCTTATTCTCATAGCTTATTCTTGAAGCTCCTAGTTAAATATAACAGGAACAGTATACTTCCTTATCTTTTAAAGCATTAGGTCTTCTTTACTTCCCTTTCATAACTTTATCCATTGAATTAAAGCTCCTGCTTACCCTTACCCCTAAACACTGCTCACTGCTTTTATTACAGGTATAACACACAGCTCTGCCCTGCTCTCCCCTCTGTTCTGCAGCCACCCAGCACAGCAGAAAGGTCACAAACCCTTCCTGCCCACCCACAGCCACTCTGCCCCTCTTTCCTCAGCAGACTGCAGCCACCAGCTTTTATCCACATGGTACCAGGTGTTCTGAATCCAACCATGAGCTGCGTCAGCTGCAAAGAAATGACCTGTGGCTATAAAAGTGTCTGAGCCAGCTTGATACCCAGTTAGGAGTCTTCTTTTAAGAGGATTGGGGTAGCACTGATAGGGAACCAGAGAGTCCTTATTACAGTAGTGCTAAGGCCCAGGAGGGTTTAAGCTGTTCACTTTTTTTTCATTTAGTTTAGAAAAAAAGAGTTTCTCGCATAGAAGAAGGGAAAAATCTCTTAAAAAGCAGTCTAACACTTTGTATTGTGGGACAGCGGAGAAATTCATACTCCACTATTGGAACAGGCTTGCTCTGAGTCTACTCACACCTGTAAGTAACCAGTAGGATCACATGCATGTGTATATAAGTGCACCTAAAGAGAATTACAGAAGTCTAGTGTGACTTTGGTTTTGTATAGTAGGATGCCTGGATGATGTCTATTTCCACCTGGGAGCATTAAGCAAGAGAGAATCTGGGCAGTGCAGCACCAGTCTGGAGGTGGATGGGAAGGACCGGGGCGAAGACAGCTCTATTTCAATGCAAAAGGTTTGTTTTATTTTGTTTCTTCATGTAGTAAGATAAAATTCTGTTTATCTATCTTTATGCCTAGAAGAATCCTGTTGAAAAAACTCAACCCTTCCTTTTATAAATGTTTCAGATGAATTCAGCCCCTGACTGCAAGATCAATTGTCTTTAGTGGAGTGTCCTGAGGTTTGGTCATTGAAAAAAGTTATACTGGGTCTATCCCCAGTATTTGTCTCTGTTAGTGCTACTTGAAGGAAGTTTTTGGCAGCCCCAGTCACTGCAGCATTTATAAAACAGCTCTGTTGCACTCTCCATTTCCCCACACTCTGCTATGCCTACCATGAAACGCAGGAGCTTTTTTTCCTCTTGATGCTTTTTCTTGAGTTGCCCTGGCTAATACCTGGTGAGGGTGTGGGGTCTCTGGCTCACAAGCAGTTTTTCAAGAAGCAGAGGTGGTTTTGGGCTGGGCCAGGGGGTGCTCAGGGTGCTTTTTCTCCTGCTGTGGAGCCGGGGGTTTCGCTCGCACGGGTGCGAAGCCTTTCTGCATTTCGTGGTGCTGTGGAATGTGAGCACCGAGAGCAGCCAGCAAGACTCCACATGCCCAGGACGCTGTCTTGCCTCGTTGCATAATTTTGTTTTGCCTTATGGGAACTTAGTGATCTGTTCCCAGGAGAGAAAATGGTTGCCCTTTGTTTTGATGACTACACTCTTTTCTAGCTGGAGCAAGGGAGGAGGAGAGCAGGGTTAGGAAGCCTTGCTGGTGCTGCTGCGGGTATCAGGAGGTGCAATGGTGCTGAGAAAAGTACTGATGTTAATTTGGCATTGAAATATATTAAATCCTATAGCTCCTGGTATGAAGATTTCTCTGCATATGCTCTACAGACTATACTGATAGAGCTGTTGCCTCTCAGCCAGCAGAACATCCCCTCATGAAGCAGTTTATCAGCCCCAGGATTTTCTCCATTGGGTTTGGGAGAAGATGCAGGGAGATGTAAATGTAAGCAGAGAGAACTGAAAATTAAAAGAATGGTTTCTAGAAAACACTACAGATATCAGTGCTATTTGGCTGCCTGAAGGGTTAGGATTGGTGCTGTATGTCTTATGTCAGAGTGAATGCTTTGGATGATTAATTGCAGGTAACATCTGATTGTGTCCTGCCTCATGAGCTACCCCTAGATTATCACCTCTACAGCTCCAAAGCTGCAGAGTTTCCCAGGCAAGAGCATGGAAAAAGACAGCTTCTTACTTCCCGTCGGTTCACAACACCACATGCTGCCACACGCTCCAGCAGAGCCTGGTAGAAACTCCAGGAAGAAAAAGCAGCCTGGGAAGACTCACTTGTTCAGCCACGGAGGCTGTACAGAGGGTGGCAGGGTACAGGCAGGCACTGCTGCCTGGCATGAGAGGACTACCCTCAGTGAAACCAAAGGCAGGACCAGACCCTTCTCCCACACTGGAGTGGCCACTGCTTCATCCTTTTGCCACATCACTTCATTTTAAATACCCCAGCCCTGACCTGCCCTAGCACCCTCTGGTGGGTTGGGCAACCCAGAGTGTCCCCATGGGGAACCCAGGAAGGGTGAAGCCCTTCATCAGGTGATGCTCAGCATCACCAGCTGTGTCTGCTTCCACAGCTGCCTGAGCATCAGGCCATGAAGGGAAGCAAACCTGAAGCATCCTTAAATTTACCCATCCTTGCCAGGCAGGACGGACAGTGGCCTGGAGGGATGCAGGGAGGATGAAGGGCAGCTTTTGGGCTGACCCATCTGAGGTGAGATCAAAGACCTCTCCTACTCCAGCTGGGTGGTGTGTTCAGCCTGGCATCTCTTCCCTGGCACTCACCACACTGATCATGCTGGTAGCATGGTCATTTTATCCAGCAGGAATGACAAGAGGGTGGAAGGTAGTACAACAGGAGCAGCTCTCCCTTGTTTGCTTGTCAAAAATGGTCAGGGACAACAAACCAAACCCATCTAAAAATCCACTGCTGCAGTGCTACCCCCTAAAGAAACCCCAGTAACCTCCCAGTGCCACCTGGAAGGCACTGTTGTCTTTTGCCAGGCAGACTTTATGATGTGCTGACAAACTCCTGCTAAATGTGAGTGAGTGGTTGTGCTCTGGTGATTAATGGGGCCTGAAATGCTCATCCAGGGAGGCAAACTTCCCAAGAGAAATGCAGAATGACATTTTCTCTGCATGTGGAGATTTAAAATAATCCACATAATTCCAAAGTCTTGGTGTAAGATTGACTTTTTGGGTGTAAAACCAGCCTTTCCAAAGCTGGGATTGAGCACTATCCATAGTGTTCGTGATGGGAAAGGGAAGGGAAATTCCCAATGGTTTTTTTCTGCTCCATTGAAACTGAATAGTAAAGTATTGTATGAGCTCCTGAAACCAAGATTCACCACTGAGTCATGGCTCTCCACCTACGAGGAAAAGAAATGAGCCGCGAGGCCGGTGGAGATCCCAGAGGAAGGCTGTGGCTGGGCTGGGGGGGGATGCTGTGGAGCCCCCTCTTTCACCACAGGTAGGTGTGATGGGGGAATGGAGAAGGTGGGGGGGAGGCATTTTGACACTTTTCAGAGAAAACCCTCCTGGCTGTGTCTCTGTGTTAATCCCAGCTCACTTTAGGTTTTGCTGCTGCGGATCAGCTGGGCCAGATACACCCTGAGCTGCCAAAAAGTCAGGAACTTTGTATTTTATTCCCTAAATGTGCTCTTAAAAAGAAAAGAGATGGGGTCAGAGGATGGGGGGTGCTTGCCTGTGAGACCTGTGGAGGGGGGTGCAGGATGCAGGGCTCGACCATGGGTGGGGGAGACAAGGGCACAGACCCCCAGCCCCTGGCCGTGGGCGAGGGGTTGTGGTGTGGAGCCCCCTCCCGTGGGCAGGGGGACAGGGAGCTGACCCCAACCCAGGGCCGTGGGGATATAAGGAGCGGAATCCCCCCCACACTCCCTTACGGGGGGACGG
>VZTM01000201.1:348200-390585 GCA_013400555.1 Jacana jacana | reverse complement strand
CTTGGCGGCGCGGTCGGTTCGAAAGCAGCGGGAAGGGTAAAACGTGGCTAAAATGCCTTTTTAGTGCTCCTTCTCCATCCGCTCCCGGCTGGGGCTGTACTAGCCCGAGGCTACGTCTTTCAAGTCGGTGGAACCCGGGGCCTAGAGTCAGGGCAAGGGTGGTATTTGTCGCCCCCCGGCCCGTTTTGCCGACAGCTGGTTTTGAACCGCCCCGAGAACCTAGATTGTCTGTAAGAACTCACACCTCTTCCAATCTGAGGGGCTGGCCGGGCACGGCAGGGGGGCTTAGGGGTACCTGGCTGGGGTGCGGGATCCAGGAGTTGTAAGAGTTAATGGTGCTCGAGGTGTGTCCCTTGCCCTGCAGGGGTGGCTGCAGAAGTGATGCAGGGATCTCAGAAAGGTGGGGAGCTGTAGGTTCCAGGGATCTTGCAAAAGGGGGAAGCTGTAGGTTCCAGGGATCTTGCAGAGGGGGGAAGCTGTAGGTTCCAGGGATCTTGGAAAGGTGGGAGCTGTGCGTTCCAGGGATCTTGGAAAGGTGGGGAGCTGTGGGTTCCAGGGACCTCAGAAAGGGGGGAGCTGTGGGTTCCAGGGACCTCAGAAAGGTGGGAGCTGTGGGTTCCAGGGACCTCAGAAAGGTGGGAGCTGTGGGTTCCAGGGACCTCAGAAAGGTGGGAGCTGTGGGTTCCAGGGATCTTGGAAAGGTGGGAGCTGTCGGTTCCCGCTGCAGGGAGGTGATGGAGCGTGGGATGCTGGGGTGGAAATTCATCCTGTTTCTCTGTGGGAATGCTCACAATAAGGGTTGAGCTGTTTGTCTTTGGACAAATCCATTAAGTCCAGGATAATGTAATCAAAGGTAGTGAGGGGTGAGGTCTGGGGTATCGTTGAAGCCGGAGGAGACCCTTCTGCAGAGGGTTCGTGACGGAGTGGAGCAGGAGAGTGGAATTCGCTTGGGTGCACGGGCAGAGAGCGAAAGCATCCGTGCAGGGAGGCTGGGACAGGCTGCAGGTCGCCTTTTCCTGTTTGTGTGGTGACGCTGGCTGACACCGTGCCACGGCCCCAAAGGCCACCACAGGTAACCAGGGCTGTCCCTGCCCTTGGTCAGTCGTCTGCGGCCAGTGGGGAGGTGGCTGTGGGGGATGGCTGCTCCTTCCCGAGTCTGCTTGAGTTGTTCCTGTTGGGGTGAATGTCTCCTCTCCAAGGAAAAAGGTAAAACTCAGTAATTGGGGTACAGGGAATTAATTACATCACTGACCAGAGGTACCTTAGCAGCAGGATGTGTTAATTACCTCCCCACATCAGCCAGTTTGGTGTCCTCCAGTTTGCTTTCTTAATACTCAGTTTCCAGCACTCTTCCATTCAGAGGGGCTGGAGCCCCTCTGCTTTGAGGACAGGCTGAGGGAGTTGGGGGGCTTCAGCCTGGAGAGGAGAAGGCTCTAAGCAGACCTTAGATCCCATTCCAGTCCCTCAAGGGGTTCCAGAAAAGATGGGGACAAACATTTTGGCAGGGTCTGTTGCAACAGGACAAGGGGTAATGGCTTTAAAGTAAAGGAGGGGAGATTTAGACCAGTTACAAGGAAGATATTTTTTACAATGAGGGTGGTAAGACACTGGTCCAGGTGGTCCAGAGAGGTGGGAGATGCCCCATCCGTGGAAACGTCCCAGGTCAGGTTAGGTGGTGCTCTGAGGGACCTGATCCAGTTGAAGACACCCCTGCTCATGGTTGGACTCAATGGTCTTTAAAGGTCCCTTCCCACCCAAATAATGCTCAGATTCCTGGGTAGGTAGGTGCACCAAGAAGTCTTGAGTGAGGGCCAGGCTGTCCTTGGCAAATCTGATGAGCAGTGTGAGGAAGCTCCCCAGAGCTCACTCTGGAAGCTCCTGGGGCGGGAGCAGCCTCTGGCATTAGCGGATGCCCCGCTGGATGGGAGTTGAAGGCTGGGAGAGGCTGACTCACCGTCTGAGCCCAGCAATGGGCTTCAAGTTGATTTGCTCTGGGTTGTTGTGTCAACAAGTCATCGGTGATAAAAGGTCATAAAGCATTGTGAGGTTGCCTATTGACAGACGCTGTCTGGGATCCCAGGGAGGACTCAAACCTCACGTGTCCCTGCCAGCGCGCCCTCCCTGTGACCAAACTCACTTTGTTTGAGAGGGGCAGGGATTTTCCTCCCTGGCGTGTGGCTTTGCATTTGCTCTTGGTCTTGCCAGCCCCTGTGAGCACGGTGTGTGGAGATAGAAGCAGAGGGGGCTGCTTGCCCTGAAGTGAAGGGGAGAAGAGGTGGTGGGACCCAGCTTTAGTGTAGAAGTTCTTTGTTGTGGGAGAAGTCTCTGTTTTTCCCCTTTGCAAGAGAAATCGATACCTGGTTTTTGGTCTCAACTCTAAGTCCCAGATTAACCTGGACTTTGTGTTTTTTGCAAACACTCTGCTGAAACTTTAATTCCAGTAGGATTTTCGACATGGATAACCAAGACAGCGGTTTCAGAAGGACAAAAATGAGTTTGATGGTTGCTTTCTGATCCTGTGCAGCTCCTGGGACACAGTCTGCTAACGCCCCCAGGCCCCCGGCCAAGCACAAACACAAGAGCTCAAGCTATCATTTAAAGATGATTTGCAATTGAATGTGGACGTTTTCTTTGCTTAACAGATAAAATAGGTTTTTCTCAGATTAGTTTTGTGTGAATGCTTGCATCTCAATGGGATCTGCGGGTGTTTGAGCAAATGGAACCTGTTCCTGGACTAGTTCTTGGGTAGGATTTTTGAATCTCCTCTCTGCTACCAGACACATTTTGCAACTCCTGCAGCAGCGTTTACAGCTTATGGTGATGGTTTTACTCACCCTGTAGCTCCTTTACTAAAGGGAATATTTGTCATTGCTCACCTCTTTTTCAAGATGTAGAATTAATATGGGAAAAGGACCTTCTGAGCACATGTGTAGCATAAAAGTCCCCTCCCAAAACCTGCAGATACCAAACACTGTCCCTTCCTGCAGAGGGACAGTCTCAAGTTCTGTTTGTTTGGCTTTATATCTGTTCTGCACCGGGAAAATACTCCTGGTTGGTTGCAAATGTGGTAGCACCATGGGGCTGCTTAAACAACAGCAGGTTTGACCAGTTAACTGCAGCGTTGTTTGTTGTTTTCTTTTAAAAAAATAAAAACCCCAGCCCACCTAAACATTAAGTCAATGTCACTTGCTTTTCAGCAGGAGCGCAGGCAGACTTGCAGTTCATGTCCTTCTGGATAAACATCCTGGTTGCTGCAGGTCAGTGGTGTTTGCAAATGATTAGAGCACGCATGAAAAAGTCACCAAGTGACTTTCAGAGGGACGTCTGTCGGAGAAAGCAGTCCCTTCAGCCTCAGCCTTCCACCTTCGCCTCAGCTGGGGCAGAGGCCTCTGATTCAGCCCGTGGTAGCTTTTCTCCTTCAGGATGCACATCCCACACGAGTGAAGAAGTGCTGGGTCCCCTTCAGCTGCCTGTTCTTGCTGTGGCTTGTTTGTGGCTTTCTCTGCTGCTCAGCCCTTACGGCGCGGTTTGACTGGGGCTCGGCTCCCACAAATAACAGGCCAGCTCTGCTTGCTGGAATACTTTTAGCAGTAGGTTCTTCTTGTAACGCTGACAGTCCCCACTTGGTGACGTGTTTGTCACTCCTCCTGGCAGGAGAGTCCCCTGGCTGAACCCGAACAGGTGGTTTCCTTGTGCCCCACCGTACGGCACGACAGCACTAGCACTGTATGGCAACCTTCCTCAGCAAATTAACTTCTTTTTGCCAGCAAAGCGTGTGGGCCTCGACTAACCTTTTAGTTGTTCTGCTCTCCTCCCTCTCTTCTGCAGACAATGGCGTTGCACCCGCGCAGAGTTCGCTTGAAGCCGTGGCTGGTAGCCCAGGTAGATAGTGGGATGTATCCCGGCCTTATCTGGCTGAACCGAGAAGCCAAACGGTTTCAGATCCCCTGGAAACACGCAACTCGGCACAGCCCGCAGCACGAGGAGGAGAACACCATCTTCAAGGTGAGGGAGAGCAGAGCTGGGACAGGCCATGGCTCTTAAACAGAGACAAAGGGTTGAATTGTTGGCCCAGGAGCTGGATAGGCATCTCGGGAGCTGTTTCCAGGCACATGTTGTCCTATTTCTTTGACCTCTGAAAAAGCCACTTTGTGCACCTGGATGCCAAGCTTGGCACTGCCTGAAATGGGTGTCGAGTTCTTTAACCCTTTCCCATCACCAAAGGCCAGATGATGCCTGATTGTATGGACTCTGGAACGTTGCTGCTGTCTGCTCAGTTCAGGATGTGGTGGCTGACTTCTGAGCAGCAAACCATTAAATACTGTTAGACAAATCTTAAGATTTAAGTCCACCACAAACTTCCAGTACTCGTCACTGCTGCCCTTAATGTTGTTATCCCAAGGGATTCATTATAACTCCTATGTTCCTTCCTGGAGTTTCTGACCTCCTCTGCCTTGGAGGGATGGGTGGGCTGATTGTCTGGTGCTGGGGTGAGAGGGTGTCTGTGGCTGCTCCCTTTTAACCGAGTCCATTCCTCCTGCGCAGGACACTGCTCGCTGTAAAAACACTGGCTTTTGGTGTTGAACCCGAGACAATGAGAGAAACTCAGGGCACAGTCTCGTACCATTTAACCGTTCTTAACTGGTGTGAAGATGGCTTTTGGAAATTGGGATTTACAGGTTTTTTTTTTTTTCCCCTCCCTTTTCTTTCAATGGGAAAAGCATTAGAGTGGGGTTTTGTGTTGCTATTATCAAAAGAGCTGTAGTTAAGGCTTCTGCAAGAGAAGGATTTTACAGTGAATTTGTTTGGAAGCTGGATTTCTGATAAAAGCTGCTGTGTTGGGAGGGCTGGACTGAGCAGAGTGTACTTTGTCCCCAGGCTTGGGCTGTGGAAACGGGAAAGTACCAGGAAGGAGTTGATGAGCCAGACCCTGCCAAGTGGAAAGCCCAGCTCCGATGTGCTCTGAACAAAAGCCGGGAGTTTAACTTGATCTACGATGGCACCAAGGAGGTGCCCATGAACCCCATTAAAATTTATGAAGTGTGTGACATCCCGCAGTCCCAGGGATCAATCATTAATCCAGGTGAGGGCCTCGCTGACACCGGGCTGGTCACTGGGCAGGCCTTTGGCCAACGTAAGTTCCTTTTTTCTGCACAGCATTAACCCTCACACCACCTCTGTGTGTGCCAGAGAGCGGCTGCCGGGTGCGAGCTTCAGCTGGGAGGACTTTGAGCCACAGCATATCTGTGCTCAGGCAGAGCTGCACAGAGTTGCACGTTTTCTGCCAAACAGGCCAATGTTAACAGCAGTTTATCAGTTTCCTTAGCTTTCCAGAAATACATAATTGTACAACATATTATTTTCAGTTTATAATATATAGATTAGATTTTTCCTTTTTTAAATTATATTCTGAAAATACACAAATTTCCAATATTGTGCAAAGCACATAGGACACTTACATTGTTTGTTTTCAAGCAATGCACTGCAGAGTTCCACCCTGACTGACTGCCCACGGGGATATGCTTGTTTGCAGGCTCCACTGGCTCAGCCCCGTGGGATGAAAAGGATAACGATCTTGATGAGGAAGAGGAGGAAGAACTGAATCAATCTCAGCACGTCCCTATTCAAGAGACATTTCCATTTCTTAATATCAATGGTTGGTGGCATAGACTAATGTATTAGTGGAGGTATTTCCTTGTAAACTGGTGCATACTTGAAATAAAATCTTGGTTTATTGAAGAATTGTTTCTTTTTTTGTAGATTCTCCAATGGCTCCAGCCAGTGCAGAAAACTGCAGCCCCGAAGCTGTGTGGCCAAAGAATGAACCTCTGGACATGGAAATGCCCCCAACTGCGCTGCAGCACGACTTCTTCAGCAGCCCTGAGCTCTGGATCAGCTCTCTGCCAAGTATGTCTATGTGTTTGTAGTGCATCTGCCATTGCACTGGAGGGGGGGGGAAGAAGTAGTGTTTTGACTCTTTTCCTGTGGCTGTTTGCTTGTCAGCACGGAGAGACCTGTGTGGCTTAAACAACTGTGTGCCTGTGGTGTGGATTCTGTGGTGTGTCTCTTCTGCTGATACAATAAATGCAAAGGTCCAGGAAAAGCCATATTGACAGTTTCTTTCTCAGTGACAGATCTAGAAATCAAGTTTGAGTATCGAGGGAAGGAGACTGGACCGACGACGACTGTAAGCAACCCGCAGGGCTGCAGACTTTTCTATGGAGAGCTGGGTCCCATGCCCGACCAGGAAGAGCTCTTTGGGCCTATTAGTTTGGAGCAAGTAAAGTTTCCAGGAACAGAGCAAATCACCAATGAAAGGCAGAAGGTCTTCACAAGTCGGCTGCTGGATGTTATGGACAGGGGACTGATCCTGGAGGTCAGCGGCCATGCCATCTACGCTGTCCGGCTCTGCCAGTGCAAGGTGTACTGGTCTGGTCCCTGTGCACCTTCCTCCACCACACCAAATTTGATTGAGAGGCAAAAGAAAGTCAAACTCTTCTGTCTGGAAACATTCCTAAGCGGTAGGTAGCTTCTGCTTCTGGAAAATACCTTGGATGTGGGGGTCTGGGGACTTGGTGGCAGTGTTGGAAAGGGTGGTCTGTGCTGGGGCTTGATGTGGATGCAACAATTAGTTTGCTCTTGTGTGGAGCCCAGGTAGGGGCCACTGCTTCCCTGACTTGAGTAGCCACAGAGCAGGTGTGCATCAGAATAAAGTGAATGTGCACTCATTTAATGCTCTGAAAAACCATGGGTGGGTCTTGCTGTTAAAGAAGGCTCTTTTGGGTTCAAGAAATAAGCTGTGATTGTGTCTGTGTCAGAGGTGGCTCTGGCAAAGAACAGCGGGTAAGAACAGGTAAGACCTGGGATGGTGTAATGGGGTGGGATGTGGTGAGTGTTTCTGACAGGACAATCCCACAGTATTGTGCTTTCTTTTTTTTTTTTTTCCTAGAGCTGATTGCCCATCAGAAGGGACAAATAGAGAAACAGCCACCATACGAGATCTACTTCTGTTTTGGAGAAGAATGGCCTGATGGAAAACCCAGAGAGAGGAAGTTGATTGTGGTTCAGGTAGGAGCTGAAGCGACGCGTGCTGGCCTTGCTGGGGCTTGTGCCCTGGCTCTGGGTCTGTGCCCATGGATACCAGAGACCTGTTCTTCTCTGTGGCAGTCACTGACACCAGGGAGCTCAAACAGGGCTGGTGGGTTTTGTCTTGGCAAATGCTGTGTGTGCCAAATAGCTTGGGTCTGTGAGCGTGCTCCAGGTTACTTGTGGAAACCATCCCCTGCATCCAGGGCAAGGGGATTCCTGGGGAGTAACAGGAATGTATTCTGTGACCATTGGGCTAAAACCAGCTGGATTCTTCTTCAACAGGTCATTCCAGTGGTGGCCCGGATGATCTACGAAATGTTTTCTGGTGACTTCACGCGCTCCTTCGACAGCGGCAGCGTGCGGCTCCAGATCTCCACGCCCGACATCAAGGACAACATCGTGGCCCACCTGAAGCAGCTGTACCGCCTGCTGCAGAACCACCAGGAGGGGTGGCCCATGCAAACCCCCACCATGCACATGGCCCAGCCCCTCCCTGCACCCTGACTTGCCCCTTCGCTTTGCCCCGTGGCTGCTGACGTTGTACATAGAGTATTTCTTAACCGAGTGCCTTGCCTAAATCTGAATAAAACCTGTGAATCTGGTCAGTGGATTCTGTTTCAACAGTGTATGGTACTTTTTGTTTGGGGAGGGGGGGGGTGTTTAAAACGGAGGGGATGGCAGGGAACACCCCTAGCTCCTGTTTTCAGCCCTTTGCTGTATGAATCAGATTCTCAATTCTGTAATATTGTATTTGTTTTTTAATCCACTATTGATACATTGTATATAAATACTTGATCAGTAGATGGGGGGGGAAATATTAATCTGTGCTCTATTAAAACCGCCTGGAGAATATGACTCTGTGCCCTTAATTCTCCCTTTTAACTGCTCCCTAGGCTGCAAACTGGGATCCCGGGGCTGCTTCTGCTGCGGGGTTGGGGGGGTTTGGTTTGGGGTTTTTTTTTAGTATGTATGTTATACACACAATATATGTGTAAAATAAAGAGCTCGAGCAGGAAATACACTTTAAAAGCAGAGGGGAACAGCAGCGTCCCGTTCTCCTCGACAGCCCCTGGCCCCGCCGCTCCGCCCGGCCCCAGGCGGCGCAGCCTTCCCCCGGTGCTGGAGCGGGGCGGAGCGGNCGAGCTGCGGCGGTACCTGGCTCGTTTCGTGGAAGCCGGGCTGAGCCCGCGGCGCCTGCACTTGTTGGACGTAGAGGGCTCAGCCCTGGTGCTGCACCTGGGGCTGGCCCGGCGGAGGCTGGTGGCCATGCTGCATGCCCACCCCGCGCCCTTCATGGATGTATCAGCCAGGCGGCGGTGTCCGGCGCTCTGCAGGCCAGCAGAAGCTGAGGCCATCAGGAGCCACCTCGCAGCCCTGCTCGCCCATCTAGAGGCCGTCGAGGCAGCTGCCACCGGCCCTGTGTCCTCCAGTGAGGCTGTCCCCAAGGGCTGGAACCTCTGCACCATCGTCGGGGTACTGCTGGGCTACCCGGCGGCTTACACCTTTGCTATGGAGGAAGGCTCTGAGAACTGCCTGGGACTGACACCGCTGAGGGTGTTCACCGTACAGGCTTCCTGCCCCAGGATAAGGGACGGTCTCAGGGTCCAGATCTACTCCTTCAGCATCCCAGAGAGCCTCTGTGCAGAGCTGAAAGAGGTGCTGGACGCCTGGTGCGATGAGCTGAAGGAAGCCTTCAGTACCCAGAGTGACTTTGTAGATCTCTGCATTTCCAGCGAGGTGGTGGCTCTTCCAGCAGTTGCCTTGTAAAACACAACCTTGGGCTTGTGGGGCTGTTTCTCCCTTGCATCAGGGACCAAAACGAGTGATCCAGTTCCCATGTGCGTGAACTGTGACGATCTCAGGCCCCAGACCTCTTAGGTCAGTTGCAAATTAAAGGTGAACTGCCCAGAAGACCAGTGTGTGGATGTGCAGCCTCCGTCCTCACTGCAGAGCCTGCCCTATAAAGTCAGGGTGTATTTATTTACTGCGAACAGCTGAGGATTAATAAAAACCATGAACCCCACAGTATTCTGAATTTGTGAGCTAGACCCCATGTCGTGTTTACTACTCGTCCAACGTGGTGTCACTCACCACCTCGTAGCTTCAAAAAGGGGCAGTTGCTACCATAACACCTGGACAGTGCAGCTCCGAAACGGCCTTAAAGCCCCTGTCTCTGAGGAATTCATCTGGCACTGTCAGTGGAGGGCAAGCAGAGGTGGCTGTGAGGACACCCTGGCCACCAACAGGCTCATTGACTGTACTAAAAAGCCTCCCTGAGCTGGGTTTCTCTGTCAGGAACCCAGTAGAGATGGTCCAAGGTTGAATACATTTAGGGAGGTAATAAAGAAAGGAAGGCAGTTGTGTAGTCCTCTCTGCGTTGCCAGGCATGAAAACCAGGGAGACCAGATCCCAAGGGCATGGGATACCCTGTCCCTCCCACTCCCTGGGAGCCCCAGCAGCAGTGGCTGGAGTGGCTTTGACCCTCAGTGCCACGGGGACTGGGCAGCACAAACTTCAACTGATGCAGAATAACCAAAGCAGCCAAGGGAAAGGGAGATCTCACAGCTTTATTGGAGCTGTGGGAGTTTGGAGTGAGACCAGCTCAGGAGATGAACAAAACAGGCAAGGAGGAGACAGCAGAAGGTGCAAAGCGGCCAGGGCACGTTGCTGCTGGTGAAGCAGAAGTCAGTTCCCAAGGGAGGTCAGTCATTCAGAAGGCCCTTCATGGTCTGTAGCTTGCCAGGAAGGTGGCTATGGCCATTGCTATCACTGCCACCAGGAGAGGGATCCAGTGACGGCACCGTCTCTGCAAGGAGGAGCAAATGTTACTAATAGGTGGGCAGAAGAAACTTCTCATCTCATCCCCAGTGAATGTATTCATCTTTCTGCACTGGGGCATGGGGGGTTCCCCCCGACCGATCTGCAGCCCCAGGTCCAAGAGCAGCGGGAGTCGGGGTGTGAAACGCCTCCCACCTTTGCCTGCTCGCTCTGGAAATGGTTGAGCTCATTCCGGCACTGGCGCAGCCTGGTCAGGCAGGAGCGATACTCCTCGCTCAGGGCCTCCAGCTCCGAGCGTAGCTCCGTGCACTGCAAGCAGAGCGAAGGGCCGTCAGTGGGGAGGGTCCCCTCGCTCCCCTACGCACCCAGACCCGCGGGGGTCCCGCAGCGCTGCACCCAGGCACCCATGCTGCAGCGACAGGGGATTTTCACTTCTGCTGCCTGGGTGTACCTACGGGGGACAGAGCAGATGTCAGCATTACTGGGAACGTGGTGACAGAGGCAGTGTCCTGTCACTTAACCGTCCCCTGACTTCGCTGCCGTCTCTCACGCCGCGTGGAAGGAAAAAGCAATAGTTATTTTTCCTGACCAGGGATGCGTGCGGGTCAGGCAGGAGATGTGGAGGGCAAACTCGTGGCAGGCTTTTCCTCTCATTCCAAAGCTCAGTCTGCATTTCACTGACTGCAGGAGCAATTGCAGAGGCCCTTAAACCCTCTGAACCTGAGGACAGCTGGGACAGACTCATTGCACTGTGCAGCCCCAAAGACCAGGGAGCACCCTTTTTTCCTGAACAGTCGCATGATGTGAGACCCTGCTGCCTTCCTGGCGTGGCTGTGGCAGCGTGGAAGGAGGCTCCCTGAGCCTGGAGGCTTTCAGAGTTGCTGTGGGGGCAGCTGCCCACCCCCAGCTGTTCCTCTGCAGTGATTGAGCTTTACAAAGCCCTTCCCCAGGTGACGCTGGGTGATGGTGATGGTGCACTCACCAGTGTGGGGCAGTGGGACAAGCTCTTCTCCTGCGTGGCTCTAAGCTCTGCTACAGTAAGTCATAAATCCTTTCTTATAAATCTTTTCTAAGTACTGCTTTAAGAACTGTGGGGCTGTTGGGTGGCAAAGGGTACAGTCTGTGCTGCTGGTCTTGTGCCTTGAGACAGTGGGAAAGAGTGTCTAAGAGGCTGGAAAGCTTTGGACTATTTTGCAGCCCACTTGTGAGGGTGTTGTTTCTCCTAGCAGGCCTTCCCTGTTGTTTGCAAGCCTTTTCTTTTCCTCCTTGCCTCCCTTTGTGCTCAGGGCTTTGCTCTTAAAGCGTGGCTTTGGCTTTTCCCCGTGAGACTGGTGAGACTCTCCGGTCTGCAGGAGCAGAAACGGGTTTGTGTGGAGAGCTCTGCTGGTGCCCTGCCCTCGTGCAGGTGCTGCACTGTGGGTTTAGGTGAGGCTGGTATCGGGATAAGAATTTGGCAGAGATAATGGTTACGGGGGATACTAAGCTGGGGTTGCTTCTAGGAGCTTGGTGTTGTGCTGCTGGAGCACTTAACAGGGGCAGCTCTCTCTTCAGTTGTGATCCAGTGACATCCTCACCTCGTTCTCCTTTGCTGTGAGCTGGGATGTCCTTTTCTGCATCTCATCCTTCAGGTTTTCTTCTCCCTCCTCCTCGGGGCGCTCTAAGAGAGCGTTTTGTCTTTCCTTGGCAGGAGTGAGAGGTGGGGTCTGCGTGGTGGAAACCTGGTCTAGAAAACAGTCAGGCTTCTGATGAGAAACAGGTCCAGGCTTTCAGTTTGCTTTAGAGCTGGTTTGCTCTGCACAGTTTAAAGATAATGTTTGCGTGCTACGAACAGCAGAGAGCACAGGAGTGGAGTTAATTATCCCAGGGCTGCCTCTGCTGCAGCTGCAAGTTAACTGTCTTTAGATGGATGTCTCTAAGTAGTTGCCAGAAATGGAAGAGAGGGAGAGTTAAAATGCCTCTTAGTACTTTTTTTTTTTTTCCAGATGCATCCATAGTTGCAATTATAAACTGGAATGTACTTTGCTGGGGGGGAAAAAATGGCATAGTCACCAAAGTAGAATTTGCAATGAAATCCATTTATTTTTTTACAGTCTTTACCATCATAAATACATTTTAATGTTAACTAGGAAAGTGTAATAACTCGCTTTTGTGCAGCTTTAAGATATTCCTTTATTCTAAACCAAAGGAGACTTCTGCTAGAGTCAGGTCTAACGCTCCTGTGTCCAGTGAGAGGGGTTTCTAGGTGGGAGTTACAAAGTTTGCTGACCTTTCCTTTGCACCAGCACCTCCTGCACCTTCTGTTCGCTGCTCTGGTTCGTTATCAAGCCTGTGGACAGGAAAAGCCTCTGTTACTCTCTGGGGCACTAACGCGGGTCTCTTACTGTGCACGTCTGTGTGTCACTGAGCACGTCTCTGTGTCACTTACTGTGCAACTGGCTGATGGTTGCCTCCAGTGTTAACTTCTGCTTTTGTTCTTTTTGCAATTTATCTGAAATAACAAGAAGAAAGTCAAGGTTGATTTAAATCTCTGTGTATCTTTACGCAAGAATGGCAGCTTTCCCTTTCTCCAGATGTGTACGCTGGGGCTGGGTGTTGTTGGCTATGCTGGATTTTCTTCTCTGAAGGAATGTGACTTTTTGGCTCTTGCCTTGTCTCTGAAGTGGTCTCTTGAGGCATGATCAGCACGTGTTTATATGCCCCTGCTATCCCCCACCATGCAGTCACCTCGGTAGCAGGCGCTGCCCCGCCACCCACACAGGCTTGCCTTTGATGGACCTGACAGAGGATGCTAAACCCCTCATCAAGCTGAGGCCTCATCTTGGTTTTGTTTTGTTGGTTTATTTTCCCCTCCAGGTCTCCCATTCCATCTTTTTCTTCAAGCAAACCCACTTGACTTCTCTGAGCTCCTTTAATCTCGTTGGAAACTACTTTGGAAACCAGAGGCAAAGCTGAGATGTGGGAGAAGAGCGAGCCTGTTGTGCATGCTTGGCTTTAAGGACTAGGATTTTAAGAGTTATTTTCTGTTTACCCTCTTGGTTTGGAGGACAGACAGACAGACACACACACACTCACACCCCTTGCCACCCCCCTGCAGGCGATACCTTCCATGGTGCAGATGTGCTCTGCCTTCTGGTCGTTGTCCTGGCGCAGGGCGCTGGCTCTCTGCTGGAGCGTGGCGTGCTCGCCCTGCAGGCTGCGCAGGGCCTGCTGGAGCTGCTCGTTCTGCTTGGCCGCTCGCTGGGGGTGACAAGAGCCCTGGCATCAGCCCAGCTGTGACACCGTGGCACGGGCAGAGAGAGAGCTCCTGGTATCACCAGCTTTCCAGCAGGGAAAGGCAGCCCTGGGCTGAGGACCATGTTACCCCCCAGTGTGGGCACTGTGCTTCCTCAAAAGGGCTTTTTCTTAATGTACTGATCTAAACTTGGGGGTTTCCCTGCTTGTAAATGTGAAAACGTGAACTCCTGGGGATGCTATTCCTTCTGGGAACTAACCTACCTGCAGCTCACTTTGCAAATTGTGGAAGCTGCTCTGGAGCTCGGTGTGCGTCGTGGTCATCTTGGTCAAGTCGGCTTGGAGCGTGGTGTAGTGCTCTTTCCAGAAGGCAAGGTCCTCTCTCGTCGTTGCCAGGCTTCTCTGGGGGTGAGAGAGAGGCCCCACGGGTGGGCTGTGACCCTCAGCCTGGTGGGACCATGCCCTGAAGGACACACATGGGCACTGTGCCTGGGGTGGCTGCCACCTCTGGTGCCGGGGCTGTAATAACCTGCGTGGGGCTGATGCCATCTGATGGACAGAGCGGACACAGGCATGGAGCCTGAGCTCCCGTGCTGCCTGGAGGAGTCAGAAACCTGGTAGTATTTGGGATAAGATTTACTTGTTCTTCTGAGAGTGGGTATCTCGTGGGTCAAAGCAAACTGCTAGCTCTTGAGGAACATCCATTTTCATGTAAATGAAACAACTCCAGAATGAGCCAACTTCAGAAGAAGCATCTCTGGAGCCCTGGAGCCCTGGATGGCTGCGTGGGTGGCTTGTCACTACCTCTGTGTGGGCAAAGCAGGGTAGGGGATGGAGGGATGGTGGAGGAGAAGAGATGATACTTGTGGCTGCACTATCTTTTCCCAGCTGCCTGCCGTGTTTAATAACTCAGTGTGGGGCTCACAAAATGAGCACAGCTTGCAACTAAGCTGCTTTGGATTGTGCTCAGCAGCCAAAAAAGGGTATTTTTGCATCTTTGTTACTGGTGGCAAACTGGTCATTATCCTTCCCTGAAATGTGGGGGCTCTTTGTTACAGGCAGTAGATGAAAGCAAAGCCAGGTGCAGAACATGGTATTTACCTGAGAGTTTTGCAGCTGCTGCTCTGTTTGGAGTTTATCTTCCAGCATCTTCTGAAGAGCCTCTTTGGCCTTCTGCTCATAGGTCTGCTTCTGCTCCTCCATCTCCATAAGGATCTTCTTCACACACTCCTTTGGGTAACTCTGTAAAGGAAGAATTAAAGTGCTTGAAGGGCTTTATCTGACGTATTTCTAATCTTGCTGAGCCTGAATATTAGCAAATCTAGAGTGTGTAAATGCTACTGGTAATGTGCTGTGAGGTATTGCTTCAGCAAAGAGGAAAAATCATTTTCAGATCCGTATCTAATCAGATTGCTCTAGAAACTGAAACCCAACCTAATTACATGGTTCGCTTTTTTCTTTTCATGCCTTTCTTCAAGCAAGTTTGTTTCTCAGGGATCAGGCATTACCTGGGTGCAGGCCTGCAGCTGATTTTCAAGTGCTCTTAATTTACACTTCAGTTTGTCTTCATTCAGCTGACCCTGGGGGGAAAAAAAAGAATTGAACCAAAGTTTGGAATCACGAGTTGTATGATACGCCCCCAGTGTTTTGTTAACTTGTGTTTTGATTTTGCTTTCTCCCTTTTTCTTCATCTGTCCTATTGTGGCTAAATTTGGTCAAAGGCTTTTCAGCGCTCAGGGTTCAAATAAGCTCATGGTGATCTGGGAATAAATGGGATATGGGGGAAAGTAAGACTTTTTCATGTTGAAGAACTCTCCTGAGGCGGTTCCTCTGGTTGCTGAGCGCAGGGTTTTTGCAGCGAGAGGAGACCCTACAAGTGAGGGGGTTTCAGGTGGGGCTGGCAGAACGTGGTGGTGGGGGGTCCCCACGTATGGGGGGGACACCTGCCCGACCGTCCCTCCCCACAATGTGAAGGGTGTCCTCTTGCTGGTTCCCTTAGGAAATAGGTTGGGTTTGCGTTGCAACATCTAGCAGTTGGGCAGGGGGATAGAGGGCAACACCGATGATTCATTTTCCTTATTATAATCTCTTCTGGGTGTTAGTCAGGCTGCTTAGGCTTTCTGAAACCAGACTGCATGCAAATTCAGATAAAATTTCTAGTAAAGGGTTCACGTAGGCTGTTTTTCCACCGCCGATACTGAGAACGCCTGCACCTTCTCTACCTACTGCTGTTTGAAGTCGAGCCTCTCACAAAGCAACTCCTTGATGTTGCAGGAATAGCTGTTAGACCCGAGCAAAACCTGATTCTCTGGTATCTTAGCCCTGTTTGAATTTGCACAGGAGTAAGTTTACAGTCCCAAAGAACAAATCTTCACAGAATCTCAGGGATTGGAAGGGACCTTGAAAGCTCATCCAGTCCAATCCCCTGCTGGAGCAGAAACACCTAGATCGGATCACTCAGGAACATGTCCAGGCGAGTTTTGAATGTCTCCAGAGAAGGAGACTCCACAACCTCTCTGGGCAGCCCCTGCCAGTGTTCCCTCACCCTCACCCTGAAGAAGTTTTTCCTCATATTGAATTGGAATCTCCTCTGTTCCAGCTTGCACCTATTGTCCTATCACTGGATGTCACTGAGAAGAGCCTGGCTCCATCCTCCTGACACTCACCCTTTACATATTTATAAACATTAATAAGGTCACCCCTCAGTCTCCTCTTCTCCAAGCTCAAGAGACCCAGCTCCCTCAGCCTTTCCTCCTATGGAAGATGCTCCACTCCATCATCTTTGCACCCCTGCCCTGGACTCCAGCAGTTCCCTGTCTTTCTTGAACTGAGGGGCCCAAATCTTCCTAATTCCCTGGTTGGTACGAAGCACTAAAGGTTCTGGCTGCTTAGAAAGTAGGTGGAATCTTGAAAAGCTTTTTTTTTTTTTTTAATGTGAAATACCATGCCTAGTTTTCCTCTGCAGTTTATTTTCTGGTGCTGCAAAGGCTGACCTTGGAGGGTGGCGTTAGGGCCGTTGTGCACAGGGTGTAAACGACTGTGCAAAGTACAAGGCACCAGAGCACCAGGCCCTTCCTACATCTGAGAGCAGAAATGTGCTGGCAAACTCCCTTTGCAGAGATGCAGCTTATAAATGGGCCAAAGAACACAAAAATGTCCCTAAATGGAATACACTGTCATCAGAGCAAGAGGTGCACATATGTGGGAGGGCATAAGAAATTCTGTGTCTGACCAGAAAGGTTATGTGAGCCAGGCTTGGTCAAACCCTTGTGTTGAAGATTATCTACACAAAAGGGGCTGTTTAGTTTGTTGGTTGGGGTTTTTTTGTAAAAACAACCAAAAGAAACCCCACAAAAAACACTAAACCAAAACCAAAGCAAGCCCCTACCCACAAACAAACAAAACAACATCAGAACCCTGTAGCCACCATCACTGGGGTGGCGGTTTCTCCTCTCTTCTCTCGTGTCCCTGGTGACAGTGGGTGAACCCCTCCTGGGGATCCCTGTGCCTTACTAGAGAGCAGGGGACAGTGGCTGACAGCCATGTGGAGGACAGGATTAGGGCTAACACTCTCAAAATACACCTGCTTTTGCAAATAGTAGCAAATTTTGCAAATTTGAATGCTCTGTAGCCCTCCTGCAGTGATTGAAGGTTACCTGAATGGGCAGCTCCAAACCCTCTCTCAAACTCTTCTGCATTTCTCTGCTGCCACCATTTAAATGCCCTATAAGTATTTTAAACCAGTTTTGGCCCACAGCTGAAGTCTTTTGGTTGCTTTTTGATCAGGGAATTCGCTGATACTTCTTCAGTTAGTAATTTGAAACAGCTGGTTTAACACTGTAATGGTAAATGCTGTTTCTGGAAGGGTCCCAGTTTGCCCAAACCTGATGCTCATGCTAGATAAGTGAGTCCATGTAGTAGTAGTAATGCACTGGAAATAACAAAGAGCTTAAATATTCTGCAGAGCTACAAAGTGTTTCCAAAAGTCAGGCTCCACTTGAGAGGTCAGGAAGGGGAGAAAATATATTAAAGAAAGCGTTTTCTTCTTAAAGAAGAGAACTGCTTAAAACCAATTACTTTTATAACTGAGACTGACTTAGCTTCCTTCATCTGGCAGCATTTTTGAATTAACTTAGCAAGTTTTACAACAGATGGAGGACTTAAGGTACGGACCCGTGGTAGGAAGGTGTCTCTAACCTAGAAGTAAAATCGTGGGAGGGGGAAGGAGCCAAATGCCTCATCCCTTCAGCTCATCTACACCCCGTCCTCCTGCGGAGTATTTGCTTTCTCCATCAAACCAGGAGCACCCACCAGCATGAGCAGCACCTCAAGAATGGCTCTGGCCATTTCAAGAGTTACTGCCTGGTCGTTCCAGTGTGCACAATCATGTTTCTTCAAAACCCAAACTGTTGGGAAGCATTTAAAAGCCTGTGCAGCGACCATTTGGCACATCCCCTGGGCCTCGAAACAGACAACAAACCATCGATTTCCACAGCACAGCATTATTCTAGAGGACCTGGCTGTACTTCCCAGAGAAGCCACTTGCCCCCAGCCTCCCTCCCTCCCTCAGGGCAGCTCCTGGGGACACCCCCCACCCCCTCTAAAAGCCTCTCCCTCCTTTGGCTCCGGTGCCAGCGGCGAGTTAATTTTTAGTCCGACGAAAGGCGGAGTGCGAGTGGCACCAGCAAGAGTCTCTCCTCCGTAGCAGAGATAGCAAGAAGCAAAGTGCACCCACCTGTTTCTAATCTGGGGTTTCATGGCTACTTCCTGCAGTGTGTGTGTCAGGGTGTTTTTTCCTGCTCAAATTATATTTGCAGAAGCGAGCGAAGGCGGAAATTTCTAACCGCAGCACATCTAACGCGCGGGGGTTTTTTTTTGGCCCCAACTCACCCAATCGTTGGCTTTTCTGCCCCAGAAGAACTTTCAAACCACTTTATTTTTTCATGGCACGATGAACTGTAAATTACTATTTGATTTAGCAGTCCCATATAAAACACTTTGTATGTGGTGTGAAATGCATGACCTTAATTTTACCTCCTTTAAGGCTTCTTGCAGATTGGAATGGAAAAAAAAAAATAAATCAGGGCTGCCCTGAGGATTTTTTGAGCTTTGGGGAAAAAGCTGGATGGAGGTCTCCCATCAGAGCAGCTGAGGACAAGCAGATGTGCCAGAGCGTTGTGGTGCTGGGTCCCTGACCCGTGTTTGGGGCCCAGAACACATCCCTGACAAGCTCAGTTTGCCTTTTATTTAAGAAAAGGTGGGAAAATCGAGTATTAAAAAAAAAAACCAAAACCAAACCACCTCCCAAAACCTCACAGAAAAGGGTTCTACACTTCCTGTTGATCTGGAAGCAAAGTGCATTTTGTATCACTCTCTAGGGGCACAAAAGGGAAAATCTTCAAGCAAAGTTGCCTCCTTAAATTCGGAGTTTGTATTCAATCCTCCCAGAGAAGAAAGGTGACAGCAAGGAGAGAGGCAGGGAAGCAGCTACTTGCAGGTGGAGGGTTCTGCTCCACATCCTGTCTAAGTGACAGTGCTATGACATCTCCAAGCCTGTAAAGCCCCAAAGCCAGAGAGAGCAAGTGCTGAGCTCCTGAAAAAGCAGGTGAGACATGAGGGGAGATATGGTTTCTGCCCACAAACCAGGTCCCACCAGGGCAAAGCTTCCCCAGCCCCAGCAGGAATCACCTCCCGTGGCTCTCTGGTACCTGCCAGGATTTTTCTGATGCCTGCAGCAGCGTGGAGAAAAGCTCCTGCAAAATCACCATCTTCTTCTTGAGCAGCAGCTCACGGTGCAGGGCCTCCTGTGGGAAGGGGAGAGACGGGTCAGTGGGGACCCCTGGAGCCGGTGGGGACCCTCAGAGCTGGTGGGGACCCGCCTCCTCCCCTCTCCAGCTTGGGGTCAGGGCTGCCTCTGCTTGGGGAATTTCAGACAGATCTTTGGCTTCAGTGGCTTGTCTGGAGGCTTTCTTGGGCATTTTAAGATTGGGTATGTAGCACCTCTTTAATAATAACTTTAAAAGTGGGGTTGTACAGGCTGAAGACCTGCTTTCCTGGTGGGTATTTGATCTTTGGTACCTACCTTCAGGTAGTTGGACAGCTGCACCATTTCCTGAAAGGGAAAGGGCAGATGTTTAAAAACAGTAGGATCGCTTCAGTTTGTAAACCTTTTGTGAACTGGCTACAAGATGCAAATATTTTGAAATAAACCTGAAGTTTGCAGCCTGAGTGAGGGCAGAGGGGGAGAGACCCTGCTGGGGGCTTGTTTGGTTGGTTTTCCCCTGGGAAATGTAAATATTTTCTGCAGCAACTTTCAGCCTTGGGGTTATGGCATCTGTGCCCTGTGGGGTATCTACTGAGTGAGACCAGCAGGTGCCTGTGGGACAGAAGGGTCGTTCTTGCCTATGGGGGAGCAGAGTCATCCTTTTTGAACTAACAGAAATTTACCATCAGTCAAAGTCCTGGAAGTTTAGAAACCGCTTTTGTTTGCAGGAGTTGAAGGCTAGTCGTTCCCTGTGTTCTGCTTACCTTATTCAAAACTGCTATTCCCCAACTAAAATGGAAAAGAAGGTGTGTTACTGAGGCGAGTGTGATGCTGGGGGCTGGAGCAGTCTGTGGGCACCAGCAGAGTTGGGGGTATTTCTGCAGCCGTTTGGGCACTGGAGGTTGCTGGCTGGGACCCAACTTGGCAGCCCGGGGAGGGAGGGGAGTGCTGGCTTACTCTGTCTGCTGGCTGGAATCCTTCACTCCCCTGCTTGGCTTTGGGAGGGTCTGGGTTCCTGTGAAAGCAAAGCAAAGGGATGTGTCCCCTGTCCCCAGGGGCTGTGAAGGTGTTTTGTTTGAGCGTCCATCTCCGCTGTCTCTGCATCGCCTCTAGGCTGGAGAGCAGTTGTTTGAATGACATGCCCTGACAGAGCTCCATGGGGACAAAAGGCAGAGCAGAGTCCTGCTCAAATAGACAGAGAAGTGGAAGTTCTGTAGTCCCATGGGCTGAGGTCAGCCCTGGCTCCCTGGATAATCTGGGGACCTTAGAGGGAAGCCACTGGGTAGAGCCCAGCATGGGTTGTTAACTGGGAACTGGGTTATGGCTCCACAGGAAAAACGTTCTTGACTCCTGCAGTTTGCAGGGGAAACTCTGAGTGGGATGGTGGAACTCAGTGGAGCTGTGGGGTTGCTGAGGGGAGCTCGGCTTCAAGGGGAGCTCCTGGCTGGCATCCCAGACTGCTTGATGGAGACCTTTGTGGTGGGAGGGAAATGCTGGGAAATCCCAGCATCCCTCACCTACCTTGAGTGTTCACGGAGGCACCTTGCCTGGGAATGGCTTCCGCTGGAATGCTGAGGGGGATGCTGAGGCTGAGCGGAGAGCACACAGGGAAGGACATGAGGTGGCTCCATGGGTGCTGGAATGAGAGGGTGGCTCAAGTCAGCATCTCTCCAAAACAAGCTGTGGCTGGATTGGGCTTTGTCCCTGCAGTGGCTGGGTGAAAAAGCATCGAGGGGATGCCAAGAAACCATGGCAAATGCACAAGGATCTGCTGATGTGGCTGCAGCAGCTCCAGAGCAGAACTGTGGTCAGGGAGTGGGGGAAACCCTGCTGGCTTCTTGGGGCATGGGGCACCAAGACACGGTACAAGACAAGGAACCTTCCCAAAGCATCTTGAGATATCTATGGAAAAAAGATGAGGACTTTTGGTGACAGGGAGCTGGGTCCTGGCATGGGTCTCTGCTACTGTTTGGCTGCGTTGGAGCAGAGGTACAGGTACCTTTTCTGTGCTGGCTTCCCCATGAGGCTAAGGGAGCAAGGTGCTCACCCTATAGCCCCTCTGCCCATGGCAGCCTCCCACCCTCAATACCTCCACAGCAGGGAAGAGGGGAGGGCACCGTGCATGTAATGCTTGTTCCAGATTCCTGCTGTCCAGTGGGTGATTAAACCTGGTGAACCGGGTGGCAGCAGGAGGCAGGTAAATGCTCTGCAGGCTCTTGCTGTGCAAAGGGAGCTTGAGGGTGTGCCCACGAAAGGCATCTCGTGTTGGACCGTCTCTGCTCACAGGTGTTTGTGAACTCACCACATACCAGAGGAGTTATTCATTTTGCACAGGATGTAAGTTTGAAAGGAAATTTGTTTGGTTCTCAGATGGGGGTGGGTTTGCACTGCATCTTTGTTATCCAAGCAGTGAGCTGTGCTGTGCTGTGCCGGGTGGGAATGAGTACCGGGGGTGTGTGTGTGTCTCCTAATTCTCACACCCTTCCTGCTCACAGTGAGGGTGATGGAGGGAAGCCTGGTGTTTAGACCTCAGTTTTCAAGAGTAAAAATAATTTCTGTAAGTGCAAAACTGCAACCTGGCAGGGAGGATGTGTACTTGGAGGAATGATGGGAGATCTCCACCTGGTTCAGGGTTTGGAAGATGGGAGAGGAGCACACTGGGGAGGGATGTGGCAGCGTTTACCCGTGCCTGACTTTGCAGTCGATGAGGAAATGCACTATTTTGTTGGTGCTTTCTCACTTTTTGTCTGTGCTTTGATTTGTGTCCCAGAGCTGTTGTGATCAGCTGATGGGCTGTGGATGTTCTAGGGGTGCCAGCTGGAGCTGGCAGAGTATGGAGCTGTGCTCCAGGGGCAGGCGTTACCTGGAGCAGGATGGATGGTCCTTGATGCACCCGTGAGGAGGGGACCAGGGGGATGCGTGCTTCGGCCTCTCGTCCCGGTGGTGTCCTCCCAGCATCGCTGGCCAGGTTTCTCCTCCTCAGGAACTCCCTTTGCCGGGGGCTCTGTGGTGGCTCCTCCGCTCCCCTCCCAAGGTGGCGGCAGGTTGTCACGTTGTGTCGCCGCCACAGGTTCTCCCGCGTCTCGTGCCTCCGCTCGCACTTCTCGTCGTAGGTCTCACGCCGGCGCCGTGACCGTGCCTTCTCGGGCTGGCTGATCATCTTGGGCACTGCTCTGCTGGCTCCTGACCGTCCCGGCTGCTCCGAGGTCCTCTGTCCTCATGACACCAAGAGAAAAGACATGATTTGAGTGGAAAGCAGATTATTTCCAAGATTAAATAAATGGGAGGTATTGGACTCTGCATGGATTTTGAGGGTGGTCAGCTCTCACTCTGGGCAGGGAAGGTGCTACAAACCCCCAGCCTGGTTCTCCTCCCAGTCCTGAGCCTCCATGCAACGTGGGCTTTGAGACCCCTGAAGCACAGCTCTTGCTTACATCCCTTCTATTGACTCTTACATGAGTGTCCTCCTCTTTTAATAGCTTCTCAAGCGTCTTTAATTTTAGCTTAAATTTACCGCAGGATCGCAGCAGTGTTTCACTGCTCTGGTGTTTCTTACTGTGACACACTTAGAGCTGGAGGAGTCTGGGAGTATAAAAGGCTGAGCAGGTTATTCCCATGCAGCTTTTGTTGTCCCTACCATAGCAATCCCTCGGTGCACACGTGCTTTCCTTGGCCCAGCAGCGAGGCAAGGTCTGGCCCATCCAGAGAAGCACCAGCTGGGTGCACACCAGCGCCCTGCAATGTCTGCCTTGAAGCTGGGTACGACCCCCAGAGCTTGGGACAAAGCCTGTGTCTACAGCCTGCTCTGAACCCTACAGGACACTTGAAAAGCGTTTTTCAACTCATTTTTCTTCCTTTTAGAAACAGCCCAGTTACATGTTAAGTCCGGACCTCGGATGTCGTGCTCGGTCCCCGCTCATCCTGCTCTTCCCAGTCAGGAGTAGCTCAGCTCCTTTCCCACCTGCACTGGTCACGCTGGGTCCCGAGAGCAGCCCTTAATAGCTTCATTAGCCAAAAATGTGCTTTAAAGCAAGGTAAAGTTTAAAGGAACACACAGTCCATTACTCACCCCGAGCTGAGCAAACCGTTGAGGCCTTCTTGACAAGCTCATACACTATTTCCTCCTCCTGTTACCCCAAATTACCCTCTCTAACAAACATGTCCTTTATCTTTGCTTTCCAAGCTGTTACACTTCTTGCTTCAAGGGAAACTTAAAAAAAAAAAAAAAAGGGCAAAAAAAGCATGTCTTGCTGGTTCATGTTACAGCCTCCCGGTATCAATGGTGTAGGCTGAAAGTGGGGTGAAAAAAGAGGGAAAAAGGTGCACACAGGTGCCTTGAGCCACCAGTCCCCTCCATCCCTTGCCGGCCTCGGCGCTGCGGGCACTTACCTGACCCGGGGGGTCCTGTCCTACCCCTTGACCTCTGCGGAGGAGCGGGATGAGTGGGGGGTTATCAGGCACAAACATGCTCCAACTGCCCTCTTCGTGCCAACCGCCTCATTTTGCTGCTCTCGCTCTTTTTTCTCGCTCTGTAAAACAGGAAACGTTGCAGCTGAGCCCCGGTTCCTGTCTCTGCTCGCAGCCCGGCCGCGGGGTGCAGGGGCCCAGCCCGCGGTGGGACTCAGGTTGTCTTGGGAAGCCAAAGGCTCCAGCTTCTCTCTAAGCAGAGCCAGCAATTATCTTTTGGGCCATCTCCCCCTTTATCAGTCTCCACCACGCGTAGGTTGAGCGCCGGTTCACTGGTGGCACTCGCTGACCGAGTCTCCCCGAGGTGCTTTTTGGGGTAGAGAAATCCAGACTTAGGGAAGTAGGGTAATGCTGTTATTTTAAGGCTCCTTGCAGATTGGAAAAGGGGCAAAAAAAAACCCCAACCCAACCAACAAAAGAAAAGTGTGTGTTGGCAGCCGAGGAGAGGTCAGGAACGGCAGAAATTCATTAAGGTCTTTAGAGAAGCGAAAGCTGCGTTAATGCAAATCGTGCAGGGAGGTGGGTTTAAACCAGCCGGGTGCTGATCAGGGCGCTGAGCCTGTGCACGTGGAGGAAGAACACAAGGCAAGGCAGAGATCTCGTAAAGTAACGTAGGATTTATTTTTACAAAGACCAGAAGTGCGGGGGGAAATGCGTGACAAAACCAAAAAGACACTTTGGTGGCTTGGGGTGGTTTGTGCTGTTTGGCCCAAATCCTCGTTCTGGGCTGGGGCTGGGATCCCTGCCCACAGCGCTGGCACCACTGCCCCCGGGGGGGACACACAGTGTCTGGAGGCTGAGCAGGACACCCAGCAGCAGATCCTGCCGCCTGGAGCTTCTCTGAAGTGTCTCTTGGTCAGAAAAAAGCCAGTTGGAAGAGTTCCTTACTAAAAATAAAGACGTTTTCATGCTGCGTGTTACAGGCTTCTGGTGCATCCCGCCTCGCGTTGCCAGGGGGCATCAGCATGGGGCTGCCCTGGTGGCACAGAAAAGGCCACCCAAGTAGCCAGATGACCACTCAAATCCCTCGTGCCTGGCCCAAGGTGTCCTGGCAAGCTCAGCGCCCTGGGGGCTGTGTTCTTCTGATGTTTTCCACCTTATAGCCCCTCCTGGTGAGGGAGTCGAGGAAGTCGGGGGTGATGGCCTGGAGAAGGATCATGGTGCCCACCATGCCAGAGGGGTAGTGCAGCTCCCGCCGGCGCAGCACCCCGCTCTTGATGATCTCCAGCGCACACTCCTCCTTGGGTGCCGGCGTGGTCCGGATGGCATGTGAGACAGCTCGCACGGCGCTCTCTGGAGGAGAGGGGAGGGAAGGAGCGGGGTGTGGGATGGAAGGGGGGCTGCCACAGGCACCACTAGCTCTGTCTAGGTGTCTGCAGCTTCCTCTAACAAACTTACCAAAGCTTAAAATAGTTAAAAATTAATTATGGCAATGTCCTTCCCATTCTTTTCCGCCTCTTGACTGACTATAGGATGGAATCCCCACCTCCCCTGGGGATCCCCTGCAAGGACAGCAGAGTCAAAGGTTTCAGGCCCTGCTTTTTTTAAAGCACTGGGGTCCCGTTTCTACCATAGCACTGCTGGTGATGGCAGGTAAGCTCATTGGGCAGCTGGGGGACAGGCAGTGAGCTCGGCTTGGCTCGGCTCAGCTCTGTCTGGAAAGGCAGTCGCGGGGCCGCAGTGCTGCTGGGCTTACCTGTGTTGATGTAGCCCAGGATGCAGAGCGTGACGGAGATGTTGACCTTGTCTATGATGAATTCCTGTCGCAGGGAGCTGAAAAATCCATCTAAGGCGAACTTAGTTGCGGAATAGGGAGCAGTAAATGGGCCGCCGATTTTACCTGGAGCAGAGGGAGACGTTAGGGTTCGTGTAGTGGGCAGCCTGCACGGCGCTCCCTTGCTCCTGCCCTTTAAGTATCTGTGCTGCTGTGATTTAGGGTGTTGGAGTAAGCTGTCATGAATGCTTGGGAGACAGAAACAAGCCCAGGAATGTTTAAAATGTAGCATATGGCATACAATGGCATGAGGGTGGCTTCAGCTGTGGGTGCCACTGCTGTTGTATCTCCTGCATACGTACCCTCGTGCAGCAAAGGCATGGGCCGTTTGCGGCCGTGCACACGAAATAACGTGCAGTGGCGAACCATGACGGTGATGGGTGGGTGGAAAGAGACTGGCAGGACATGGAGTGGAATATAAATCCCCCAGAGGACTTGAATTGTGCATCCAGGATGTAAATTGTGTGCTGAGCCCGGTGCCCAGCGGGGTGGCTCTGCCTTATGGTCCTTACTCTGTCTTTTGAAGCACCACGGCAGGGATCCCTTGCAGGCTGAGGAGGGGACGTGGGCAGGGAGTGCTCACCTGCCATGGATGAAACCACGACGATGTTGCCCTCACTCTCCTTCAGCAAGGGCAGGGCAGACACAGTCATGGCCACGTAGCTGAGGAAGTTGACCTCTAGGAGCTTTCGTACGTGCTCAACGTCCCCGTCGAAGTAGTTGAAGTAGGAGTAACCGATGTGATTTAGGATGAGCATATCGAGGCCTCCTGGAAGCAGAGTGTTTGCTATTAGCAACTGGCATCTCAAACCAAAACAGCTTCTTGGTGCCTGGGATGGCCCAGAAAGAGGGGTTTGGGGGTTGTTGGAGTTTGAGGAAGGGCAATCACCTACCCCAGGTGTTCTCAGCCTCCTTCACCACCACCTCGGGGAATGTGGTGTCCTCCATCGAGCCGCTCACGTAGCGGGCAGATGCAGCACCCAGCTCGAGGCACCGCTTCACAACCTGCAGCAACAGCAAGAGCAGTGCTGGCAATGGACCCTCCTCCACAGACACCCCCTCATCCCATGGAGGCTCTTGCTGTCTCTGGGCCAATGGGGCAGCACGTCTCCCTGTCCCTTCTCCCTTCATGGGAGAAGACGTGTTGCTCAGAGCAAGGTTTCTGGGTGCAGAGTGAAACAATGGCACATCTGAGCCAAATACAATATATTTATAAATAGGGGTATGACTGGTTAGGGGTATGATTCAGCTCTATACAGGATGCAAAAGCAGTTCAGACTTGGAGAAAGGGTGAGGGATGATCAGACCAAGCCTCAGACAGACTGGTGTTGCCCTTGGTGGTGGAGATCAGAAATCACAGCTGAAGACTGGGGATGGAAATGCCGTGCTGTCAGCATTGAAAGGGCAATTTGCTTGGGGAAGGGGGGTGGGGGGAGAACAGGCTTGTGCTGGGGTGGATCTGTAGGGTATCTGGCATCCTCGTGTGCCTGGGCTGGAGCGAGTATCTGTGTTCTGGCTCGTGGGTGTGTTTCGCCCGCCCGGCACGCTCTGCTTTGCCATTTACTTTCTGCAGCTTGGCCTCCGTCCGCGCGGTGAGCAGCAGGTGGGCCTCCATGCGTGCCAGGTGATAGGCCATCTGCTCCCCAATGCCGCTGCTGGCTCCCGTCACGATCACCCGCTTCCCCCGGAGCATCTCTGGGTGGGAGAGGAGGGTACGGGGCTCAGAGCTGGTGCAGCCTGAAGCCTCTCCCCCTGCAAGGCAGGCACCCATGCTGGTAGGCACAGGGAGCTGCGGGCAGTGGCGGCGTGCACCACTCATGCAGACCCACACTGGGAAGCAGACAGGAGGCTTGAGATCAGCGTCCAGCCTGGCTTGGGAGCCACTTTTGGAAACATCAAGAGTTGACTAATTAAAACCATTAAATGCTTCAAGTGGGTAGCTGCGTGTTTCCCCAGTAAAATCAATTTGCTGAGGTCGGACACTTTCTGTGTGTCCCAGCAGACCCCAGTGTCGCCCCCTGAGCCTTCCCGCATGGCATGGGGTGCTCTCCCCTCTCCTGCAGCTCCCCTCTTGAGCGCCCAGTCCTCCCACACTGTGACTCTTCCAGCTGGGCTTTGAAAGGCCCATAATGGCCCCAGCTCTTGTGCGTGGGCACCCGCTGCTGCTCTGGCAGTAGCCTTCCCCAATTGTGGTTTTTTGAAGCACGTTTTCCCAATGACTTACCTTCACTGAAATTCTCAGGTGCTGAATAAAAATAAAAGGCCAGTGCTGCTCCCAGCAAGGGGATGAAGATCTTCAGGAGCAGACCCATCCCTCTGCAGAAGTCTGGGCAGGAGCCAGACGCGCTGTTAGGGTGGGAGGTGGACACCTCAGTGGGTTGCAGGTGGGAATGCCGGCGGTTTTCAACTGACTTTTGTCTTGCACAAGTCTTGCTGGTATCTGTTGGACCATTTCTTTGTGCTTCCTGTAATTTAGCAAACATTAACCTAACGCAGTGTTTAGCTTTGGACTTTAGGCTGTCCCTTTGCACCCTTGTCCTCCCAGGAGTTCCATCCAGGTGGGTGTGTGAGAGTGTGAGAGACAAAGCACTGAAAAGCTCGGTGGAGCGGTGGGAGTGTTCTTTGGTGGCTGCCTTTGGGGCTGGGACAACCCTGTCCCCTCAGTGCAGCCTTCTGTGGAACGGGCATCCTTCTCTCTCTCCACTCCATGTCCAAAGCCAAGGCAACACTTCCCTTCCTGGCTGGCAGCCACAGGGATTTATTAATGAGTGATGACAGTGGGACAGGTTCATAGGGATATCTAGAGAGAGCAGGGCTGGCAAAGTGTATTTTTCAGCTCTTTATCAGTGCTTCTGGCTTATCCTGCGTGCCACCACCACTGGTGTTTGCTGGGTGACTCTGACACCTGAAAAATGGCACTCTTGTCTTGAGGAACCCACTGGTTGCTTAAGGCAGTGAAAGAGCCCAGTGGATGAACACTAAAGATCCTCAGCTTTCTGAGTGTGGCGTGTCACACTGCTCAGCCTCTGCCTGGGCGTGTGGCAAATGGGTTTGCAAATCATTTTTCTGACAGAGAAAGTTGAAGGGGCCGAGCCCACTCCACGTGCACTGGTTTGTGTAGATGATCCCTGGGTGAGGGAGAACAGAAACGGCGGTTCCTGGTTTCCTTTAGAAAGTGAGGAACAAACCCATCCTGGGGAGGGCTTTGGTGGGAAGGGTTTGGGGAGGTTTCACGTTGTTTTGTCTCGGAACAGAACTAGTCCGTGCCTCAGTGGCCAGAGCCATGTTAGATCATAGAATCATAGAAACGCAAGGTTGGAAGGGACCTACAAGAACATCTAGTCCAACCGTCCTCCTGTCACCAATCCTACCCACTCAGGTACTAAATCATGTCTTGTAGCACCTCATCCAGACACTTCTTGGCCACTGCCAGGGACGGTGACACCACCACCTCCCTGGGCAGAACATCCCAGTGCCCAACCACTCTGGGGGAGAAAAAGCTTGTCCTGACATCTCATCTAAATCTCCCCTGGTGCAACTTGTGGCCGTTCCCTCCAGTCCTGGCATTAGCTCTCTGGGAGAAGAGGCTGACCCCTTCCATTTCCACATCTGGGTGTAGGTGCAGCAGCTTGAGCCGCGGTGCCAGGCTGAGGGCAGCAGCACAGAGCTCGCTGTGGGCTCATGCTTTGGTTTGGCATCCGATGGGCATCGCTCCCGGGGCCTTCAGCTGGTGCAGCATCTCCCAGCGTCTACAGGGCACCGTCCCCTTCTAACTGTGTGAGAAACTCTCTGCCAGGTTTGGAAAGTTTTGCTCAGGGTAAAAAGTTGTGTTTAATTTGGCTGTTAAATGGACAACAACAACAACAAAAATAGGCTAAAAAGGGAGTTACTCCTCAAACAAAGTAATGATTATTGCCAGGATTCAACTCTGCCATGGAAGGCGAGGCAGCGGAGCTGTGCCCGTCCACAGCAGCGTTTAGCAATGGAGGAAGGGGAGGAAGAACCCCCAGAACACGGGAAGGCGTTGGGTTAGTAAATTTTATTTACTAATTAGTTTGTAACTACTTTTCCCTAGTCCAGGGCAGGGGAAGGGCTCTGTGCGGGCGGGACACGGCGGCTGCGGGGAGTTCCGCGCTCAGAGGCGGTGCCGTCTGCTGAAAGGTTGGAATAACTGAAAGGTCGGATATAACAAACAAGTGACTTCCCAAAGCGCGCAAGCGGAGGTTTCGCGCAGGACGGAGCGGCTGCACGGCCCCTCTCCGCCGACAGAGGAGGGTGTTGCACCGGCCAACCCTCCCGAGCCGGGGGTCCGCCGCTAACTCCCGCTCAGTTGCCGGGGCGGGCGGTACCGGGGGGGCTCTTCTTCAGTCTGTCCAGCCGGTACCGGCTCCGCACCAGGTAGTCCAGCAGCTCGCCGGCCCAGTCGCGCAGCAGCAGCGGCAGCCGCGTAGCGCTGTAGCGGTAGTAGAGCTCCCGCCGGCGCAGCGCTGCCCCCTTCAGGATCTCCAGCGCGCACTCTCCGCGGGGCGCCGGCGCCACCAGCAACAGGTCCGCGGCGGCGCGAACCGCGCTCTCTGTGCGGGGAGAGAAGGGAGGGAGGGAGAGCGGGGGTCAGCGGGGAGAAGGCGGGATGGGATGGGATGGGATGGAATGGGATGGGATGGGATGGGAGCGTCCCGATGAGTTATCGAAAGGGGAAGCGTGTATCAAAATTGGGTGTAGAATCACAGAGTGGTTGGGGTGGGAAGGGACCTTAAAGCCCACCCAGCCCCTGCCCTGGGAAGGAATGCCCTCCCACCAGACCAGGGCGTTCCAAGCAGCATCCAAGCTGGCCTTTCTTGGATCCTATCTCTCTTCCACCAAAAAGCAGCTTTAAAACTAATGCATTTCCCCATGCTACAACGAGTTGTAGAATTGTCTGGAGTGGATGGGCTGGCCATGAGGAGAGAATTCTTCCCAGCAAGAGTGGTCAGAGCCTGGACTGGGCTGCCCAGGGCGGGGGTGGAGTCCCCATCCCTGACTGTGTTTTGGAGTCACTGAGATGTGGTGTAGGGGGATCTGGTGTAGGGGAGAGCTTTGTAGAGTGGGGCTGATGGTTGGACTCCATGATCCCAAGGGTCTCTTCCAATCTCTACGATTTTAAGTCCAACCATCAACCCAACTCTGGTAAAAAGCATCACTAAACCATGTCACTAAGCACCGTGTCAACCCGCCTCAACCACTTCCCAGGGCAGCCCATTCCAATGCCTCATAACCCTTCGAGTATAGAAATATTCCCAGACCCCTCACCACCTTCATTACCTCAGCTGTTTGGAGAATGTCTCATGAGGAGCAGCTGAGGGAGCTGGGGGTGTTCAGCCTGGAGAAGAGGAGGCTGAGGGGAGACCTTTGTGCTCTCTCCAGTGCCCTAAAAGGAGGACTGAGCCAGGGAGGGCTCAGCCTCTTCTCCCAAGGAACAGGCAATAGGAGAAGAGGAAACAGCCTCAAGTTGCACCAGGGGGGGTTCAGATTGGAGATGAAGGACGATTTTGGCACGGAAAGGGTTCTTAAGCCTTGGAATGGGCTGCACACAGCAGTGGTTGAGGCACCATCTCTGGAGAGATTCAAAAGATGGGTTGACATAGTGCTCAGTGACTTAGTTTAGTGATGGTTTTTGTCAGAGTTAGGTTGATGGTAGGACTAGATGATCTTAAAGATCCCTTCCAACATGGACGAGTTGAGGATTCTATAACCAGGCAGAGCTGGTCCCTTCCAACCCAAACCATTCTACAGTAGGGTGACCCTGGAGACCAGGGTGTGCTTAGGATGCAGTCACGCTGCCACAGGGCTGGAGGAGAAGCAGCAGGTGAAAGGGGAGAGTCAGTGGCAGAGGGAGTTGAATGGGCAGGACAAGAGGGTGAGGAGCTGATGCTCAGCTCCTGATCCACTGGGTCAGACAGTGCTGATCTTACCCGTATCGATGAAGCCAAGGATGCAGAGCGTGATGGAAACGTTAATGCTCTGAAAGGTGAATTCCTGCCTCAGGGAGCTGAAAAATCCATCCAAGGCAAACTTAGTCGCAGAGTAGGGGACCGTAAAGGGAAACCCGACTTTACCTGGACACAGAGCGAAGTTCTGTTGTAGCAGGGAAAGCTGCTCTGCCCAAACCTCTGCTTTGCCCTTCACCACAGAAAATATTTTACCCAAAGGGAGTTTACTGTTAGTGAAACATCACCCTGGCACCTGAACAGCAGCATTACAAATATTCCCCTCAGCTTCCAGCTCTTTTAAGGCCTTAAGGCCAAAACCATGTGTTACATCTCTGCTCGGGGTATGAGCAACTCGCAGGAACCGGGAAACCCTCGAGGGGGGAGATGGAGCAAAGTTTAAGCTCTTGTCTCCGGATCCTGAGCTTAAGCTGATGACCAGAAGAGCAACCAGCATTCCAGCGGTGAGCGGGGACATCTGTTAGTAATTTAGTTTCCTGACTTAACAGAAATTGATTAAAATAGAGTCATGTTTTTGTGATTAGAGTCAGTTTACGAGTATCAGCAGGAACTCGACCTACCAAACCCAGACGAACGGTCAGACCGAACGCAGGGAGAAATCGCTGCATTTCCATTCTTCTTCCATAAAACTGTAGGTGTGTGAGCTCTGCTGCTCTAATGAGCCCGGCACCAGAGCGTTCAGTTTAATCACAGGGCTGGTCCAAAAGCAAGCTGGGGCGATTGGATTGCATCAGAGAGCAAATTCCACCGAGAAAATGCACAAAAGATCTGGATTTGGTTGGGTTTTTCGGTTGGGTTGTGGGGGGATTTTTGAGGTTTGGTGGTTTTTTGGGTTTGTTTGTTTTTTTGGGGTGCATTAAATGGTCACGGCTCCTTTAGGATGCCTGGTGTCTCCGTGTGCTGCTTGTTTCTGAAAATCAGCCCATGGTGCCTCTTTGACTGTCACCTCCCTCGCTTCCCCCTCACCTGCCATGGATGAAACCACGACGATGCTGCCCTGGCTCTGCTTCAGCATGGGCAGGGCAGAGACAGTCATTGTCACGTAGCTGAGGAAGTTGATCTCTAGGAGCTTTCGTACGTGCCCAACGTCCCCGTTGAAATAACCGAAGTACGACGTGCCGACGTGGTTAAGGATCAGCATGTCGAGGCCTCCTGCGAGCAGAGGAACAGGCGTTATTATAGAACCATAGAGTGGCAGGAGCTGGAAGGAGACCTTAAAGATCAGTGGTGGGTGGGAGGAGGCTTCAACCAGCAGAGCCTTTCCCGGGAGCAGGATAAATGTGAGGAAAAGAAATCAGGTTTTTGGGTCAGAGCTGTGGCCTGCCATCTCTGGAGCTGAGGATATAGCCCAGCGGTGGCTGCCAGTAAAAATTTGGTCCTGTTGTTTGTTGGGGGGGTGTTTTTTGTTGTTGTTTGGGGTTTGTTTTTCTTTTCCCTGTTCAAAACCCAAATGCCACGGCACCAGGGAGATCACCCTGGAGCTGCCTGTGGTCCCGGGGTGGGGGAGTGCTCTGCACCCAGCTGAAAGATTGCGTTACCGCAGCCGTGACCCGTGACCGCAATGGCAGGGTTGCTACGGGCCCGACGGAGGGTTTCAGACCGCAGTAGCTGGGGGTGATGAAATCCAGGATTATGATACTGGGACAGGATGTCACGAGGGCACGGAGCTGAAATCGAGAGCGCAGTTCAGTTGGAGCTGGAGCGATGAAGCTGGGCAGAGAAGCGAGACGGCAAAGGGCAGGATTTCGGGAAGAATCTCTCCCGTCTCCTCTCATCCCAGCTCCGTCTCTCCTGCTTTTCTTAGTAGCCATGTGGCCAAGGTGAGAGGCGACGTTCTGCTGTCCTGTGTGGAGAGAGGGCTGTAAACGTACCCAGCAAGGTCTCTGCCTCCTTCACCACACGCTCGGCGAAGGCCATGTCCTCCATGGTGCCGCTGACGTACCGCGCCGAGGCCGCCCCCAGCTCCAGGCACCGCTCCACCACCTGCACCAACACCAGGCGTCAGACCCCCCCCTCTCCTTGCCCTGCGAGACCCCTCTGTGGGAGAAAAAAAGGGGGGTGTCTGTGTGTCCCTGACACGTGCGTGTGTGTCCCCCCCCCCCTTTCAACCCCAGTTTGGAGTTTCAGGAGCGTGTTTGGAGCCTTTTAAGCTTCAAAGGGAGCCTGACAAATTACTGGTGTGGTGAATGCGTTACCCAAGGCGGTCTGTGCCGGGGTTGCATGTGTGTAGGGTGAGCAGGAGCGTGTATATCACCGCCGTGGAATGAGGGTGTGTGTGTGCTGAGCCAGCCCGTGTGGATGAGGGCATGTGTACTCAACCAAGCGAGTTCAAATACCGTGATACGTGCGATGCAGACTGCACGTCTCTGCAGAAGAGGGATTTCTGTGCCTGCAGGAGCCCGGCAAGGCACAAGAGTGTGTACCCATGAGCGTGGCCGGCGCCTTGCTGGTACCTGTGCCCTGGCAGTTGCATGTGCACGTACTCCTGCGTGTAGCTGTGCTGTGAGACTGGCTGCCTACGTGTGTGCCCGCACCGCTAGGAACGTGCCCGGCTGGGTGCTCAGCTTGCCATTTACTTTCTGGAGCTTGGCCTCTGTCCGGGCTGTGATCAAGATGTGGGACCCCATCCTCGCCAGGTGATATGCCATCTGCTCCCCGATGCCGGTGCTCGCGCCGGTGACGATCACCCGCTTCCCTTTCAGCATCTCTGGGGACCAAGGCACGGGGATTTAATTTTTTTTCCCCCAATGCTATTTAAAAAAAAATAATAATAAAAAAATTAAAGAAAAAGCCTAAAATCCCCTAGTGCCCTTCAAGAGTAAGTGGTTAACTGGAAGCTGAGTGAGCCCGCAGGCACTGGGACATCTCTTCCATCTGCTGGACGAAGCTGCACGGAGGAGCAGCTGCGGCTCCTCACCCAACGCAGCGGCTCGGGGACAAGCGCTTGGCTCGTCAGGCAGAGTTTTCCACAAGCCAGGAGGCAACTTAGAAACACCCCAACAACTCTGTAATCGAAGTCCTTCGCTAAGTCCATGCTTCAAAATGTAAAGCCCACCATTTAAAAGTCACGGTTATAACGTCTGTTGCTGCGCGCTGGAAGATGGAGTGGCGAGAGCCCCCTCTGTCTCAGACCCCCTGCCTCACCTGCTCCATATTACTCCATATTTCTTCCCCTATTTCTCCACATTATTTGCTCTGTTTGATTTAAACTCTTTGTTATAACAGCTTTCCAGCATCGCCCACCACACAAAAGGCTCAGGCGTTGTTTGGTCCGAGCTCTGTCCAGTTTCTATGCAAAACACTCAAATGTGGCTTCTACTAGTTTTTCTTAAAGGCAGATTCACTTTTAATACTTACCCGGTTTGAAATTATCCCTCGCAGAATAAAACCAGAAGGCCAAAACCAATCCCAAAAGGGGAATGAGAATCTTTTGCAACCGACCCATCCCACTGTGGAGTCGGGAAATAAAACATGAAAGAGAAGGGAGGGAAAAAAAAACCCTCAGCAGAGCTGCTCCAGAGGGAAGCAGCGATGCCAATCCTTTAAAACCTGTGAGCGGAGGAACTGCAACTTCCAAAGCCCTGGAAAATCTCGGAGGATGGACAAGTGAAGCAACCCCTTTGATGTGCTGCTGGAGCCGGTGAACCTCGGCCTACCCGAGGGTGCTGTTTGGGTTCTGCCCAGCTCTTTTCATATTTCCTGTCCTACGTTAAAATGCAGAATTTTGCACAACACCCTGGAAGAGGTGTGTCTTTGCCGAAGCAGCGTCAAGTTTCACTTGGAGAACATCAGAGGGAGCCTAGTGCAGGTGGTTAAACATGGGCTTTCCTTCCCGCTGGCACCCGCTGTGGGGCCAGGCGGAGATGTAGTTTGGGTCTGATCGCTTGCAGGGGGGGGTCAGGCTCCGGGGAGCGACTGGGGGCTGCTGGGCTGTGGGAGGACAGGCAGCAGGACACACGCAGCAAGGGTCCTGTGGTTCCTGGGGCATCGCTACTCTGTGCCTTCAAGCATTTGCCGGCTGCTGGGATGCTGGGCAAGCGGGTACCACCCCCCAAGCAGCTCCAGAATCGCTTTGCTGGGGGGCAGGGTTGATTTTTTCATCTCTGCCTACCCCTGTGAGCAGCGGGGGGCGGGCAGGGGCTGAGCTGAAAACAGCACTGGGGGTGCCACTGCCCCAGCTCCACAGGGCCACTCGGGCCCAGGGAGGTTTGCAGTGAAATACCAAATGTTGTTTCCTACAGAGAACTAAGGGTCCCTTCAGCCAGGGGTCCCATTTGAAGTTCTGCACGAGCTTTGTTCTTCCTTTCAAGTGAGTCTAGTCCAAGGAAAAACCCATGTTAACGTCCCCTTGCTCCCCGAGCCTCAGCAGCAGCAAATTCAGCCCCATTGATTTTATGCAATAGGTATAAACTGTGTCTGGCTTTGGTCCGGCACTGGGATCACTGAGTGGGACAGGGACACGTTGTGGGAGCTTCGTGCTCTCCCGGAGCTGCCTGCCTGGAGCCTGTGGCTGCTCAGCCGGGGAGAACAGTGCTGGCTGGGACAGGAGCATCACCCACGGTGCCGGGGCTGCTCCAGGGTCTGGCTCACATGGGCCAGTGCTGTAGTTGTCCCTCTGGCCTCGCCACCATCACCAGATGGAGAGAATTACTAGATTTAGTGCCACACCATTTTGGGCAGTGGAGCTTTCTGGCATTGCTTCTGCTTTATGGCATGGGGGTTTTTTGTATTTATTTTCTGCCTGCTTTTTCCAGTCTCTGCTTTCCCCCTGATAAGGAGCACCCTGCCCATACTCGGTCAGATAACACCGGTACAATCACTGCCTTTTCCTGCCTCCCTTTGCTTTGAGCTTGGGTCGTGATCATGGGGCAACTATTTAATTCCTTGGCCTGAAAAAGACCCAGAACTGATTAATCTTGCCTCAGCTGGGCTCCCCTCTGCGCGGCCGGCAGGGAGGGAGGCTCTGCTCGGTTGTTGATATTTTTCACCAGTGCTGGGATCCCGCAGTAAAGCCATAACTGTCAACCTTTGTGTGTTTCGGGGAGGGATCGTGCTCTTTGCTCTGTGTGTGTGTGGGGGTGTGGGGCAGCCCAGTGGGGCTGGAGCTGGATCCCGTGCTGGCTGGCCCTGCTGGTGTGGCGTTTGGGGGAGAATTGTGGGTTGGTCTGGGGGGGTTTGTGTGAAACGGGGTAGCTGATAACAAAGGACTGAAATACAGAGTATTTTGGGTGTGAAGCTTTCTTAAAATAAAACTTGTATGTGTGCGGTTTTAGGTGTCCCATGTGGAAATGAGGGGCAGGGGGTGCTGGCCTGGTCCCCTGGGGGTGGCTGTGACAGCGGGAGCTGCTGGATCTGGCCAGGGTTTGCTGCCCACCAGGGTTTGGTCCCGGGCACTGCGGCTCCTCGCTCCCACTCACAGCTTTTTCTGGGTTTGTTTTGCTGTTTGCAACTTGTTTTTTAACCTTTTCCTGGAGGTGGGGAGTGAGGGAAGAGGTGACTGCACAGAAACTTCTCATCTCAGCCAGTCTTGGCTCCTCTGCTGCCAAACCTTCCTGCCTTGGCCAAGGGGAGCCTGGTGGTGTGCCCAGATGGAGCCCTGGGAGCAGGGGGGGAGAGCAGCCTTTTCCTTCTGGAAGGGCTTCACATGAATTTTCCTGGATGTATCCCCAGCTGCAGATCACTTCTGTGTCACTCATCTGTTCAAGACCTTGTTGTTTCAAGGGGTGATGCTCGGCGTTGTGCTGACCGCTCTGCACGGGGCAGTGGGGGAGCTTCTTCAGTCAGAGCTGCCTGGAGCTCACTGGAAGGAAACCAAGATGTGAAGGGGACTTGCTCTGAGGGCAAACAGGCTGAGCAGCGGAGGGGAGCTGCTGGGGGGTCCCTGCTGTGCCCCCCAGCCCAGCACCACCCGGAGTTAACACATTCCAGGGGCAGGGCTGGAGCTCGGGCGGGTTGGTGCGTGCGGCTTGGACTCAAAGCACTTGGCAGCAGTTGGGATACCACTTCTTTTTTGTTTGTTTGTTTGTTTCTGTCTGTTTTGAGTGTTATCTGGCTTTTTTCAGCCTGTTATCAAATCACTGTTAAGTGGGGAGGATTTTCCTTCCTCTCCCTTCACTTTGTCACGTAGACATGAAGATGTTTCTCCTACCCAGCTCTCCCAGCCTACTTTACTGTGAGCACAGATCTGGTTCCTTCCTTTATAGTTGTCACTGTTACAAGGGGCTGCCCTCGTTTGTGGTTGTGTTGTGCGTGTCAACGGGGTGCTGTTGGGCCGTGACAGGGGTGTATTTCTCAGCACGGGTGGCGGGCAGTGCCCATGTCCTGCCAGGGACATCGCTGTCGGGGCTGCTCCACTCCCAAAAAGTCTGCTCTTGGGTCCAAGGGAAATGCGAGATGTTTGCAGGACGTGATATGTCTTCTCATTCTTGGTTTAGAGAAAATGCTGTGATGATAAGCCATGTCTAAGCACTACATTTATTTATTTTTTCCCTGCGTGACCAAACCGGGAATTGCTGCTGTGATATTTGATTGCTGGTACCGGGGTTGCTTTAAGCCTTGGCTGCTATCCGTGTTCCCAGTGCCCTTGGTGTTGGGTGGCAGAAGCTGATATGCTTATCTGGGCCCTTAATTTTAGCCTGGCAGCTCTTGAAACACCCGGACTCCAAACTGCAAATAGCAAGTAGGGACTCTCTGAAGACGCTGGGCTCGTGCCCTTGAGGGGATTGGCCTCTCAGGGGGAGCTGCTGGGTTTTTGCTGGCCTTCAGCTCCCGATGATGAAAGCCCGGACAACAGCTCCAAGCTGAAATAAGATCTTTGGAAGAGGTGTTGCAGGATGGGGACGGACAAATGCCAGATCTCATGCCAGCTGCTCTTTGCCTGAGGATTTCATGCACCAGGAAAATGTCACCTTTGCTGCTTGAAGTAAACTGTTTTCAGATAAGGCTTAAAAGAAGGAGAATAACAGAAATCTAACTTATACCTTGGGCAACGTGTGGTTCTCCTCAAGACCTTATCTCTCAGGACTTTGGTTTAACTCAGTCTTGAAGCCTTCCATATGCTTCTGCACTGGGGCTTGCCTTGAGGTGTCCTTACTCGTACTGACAGTGTGTCTCCTTCCCTCTGCTTGCTCCCTGCGATATCCCAGGACTTACCATCACATTTTCTCTTCGAGCTTTCGGAATGACTCCACCATGCTCCCTTCCTGCTGTGTGTGGGTGCTGGTCGTGTGGGGTTTGCCTTTGTGGCAGTTGTATTTCTGCAGCCTCTGGTGTGGACACACAGACAGGAGGGGGCTCAGGGGCTGAGGCTGGGAGACGGGCTGTTCTGGGGAGTCCTGCTGTGGTTTCAGGACGGGGAAATTTGCCGAAGCCTTTTCATCTACCGCATCTGGCCAGCTCAGTCATCCATCGTAGTTAAAGTGATGTTAAATTGATTACTAGGCCTCCACGCACGCTGGGTTTATCATTTTGGAGTTGAATCACAGAATCTCAGGGATTGGAAGGGACCTTGAAAGATCATCCAGTCCAATCCCCCTGCTGGAGCAGGAACACCTACATCAGATCACTCAGGAACATGTCCAGGCGGGTTGGGGATGGCTCCAGAGAAGGAGACTCCACCACCTCCCTGGGCAGCCCCTGCCAGTATTCAGTCACTCTCACTGTGAAGAAGTTTTTCCTCATATTTAACTGGAATCTCCTCTGTTCCAGCTTGCACCCATTACCCTTGTCCTGTCATTGGATGTCACTGAGAAGAGCCTGGCTCCATCCTCCTGACACTCACCCTTTACATATTTATAAACATTAATAAGGTCACCCCTCAGTCTCCTCTTCTCCAAGCTCAAGAGACCCAGCTCCCTCAGCCTTTCCTCCTATGGGAGATGCTCCACTCCCTTTATCATCTTGGTAGCCCTGCCCTGGACTCTCTCCAGCAGTTCCCTGTCCTTTTTGAACTGAGGGGCCCAGAACTGGACACAATATATAAAACTTGAAATAAAACTTTATGTGGTCTTGTGGTCAAACCACCCATTAATACGTGTCTGATTCCCCCCTCCGCAGAGGGCTGGTCCTCTCTGTGGTCCAAGCCATCTGCCATGGAAATGGTAACGTGTAGGCTTGACCTCCAGGGATGCCCTTTCGAGGTAATATGTGGGAGGTAACGACCTCTGAGCTTGCAGTGCGTCAGGAGGCAGGAGATTGTCTTCTTCAGGACACGATGTTACCGACTTGGCTCCAGAACCGGCGGCGCAGCGCGTGGTTTAGCTGTCTAATCCTGTTAGCTGTCTTAGGAGGAACTATTTTGATTGTTCCACAAACCTCTTTGCTTTAAGCTCCTAAACCCTGTGACTGGCTGACTGTGGAGAGGAGGAGTGGGCAGCAGGGTGGTGGCACGGGGCAGGGGGACCGTGTACGTGGTGTGGAGACAACCTGAGGTCCAAACCCAGCAGTGGTGGAGGTCAGCCTGGGTGGGCTTGCCTGGAGCTCCCTATTTGCCCCTGGATTCATGAACTGGGCTGCCCGAGACTGGCTCTATCTCCTTACTTTGAGAATTTCCTCTGTCCCATCGTGCTGGGTGAAGCACCTACAACTTGTAGAGAAGGGCAAAACTTGGGAACCGATGTGTTATTGACAGGGTTTGTAGCTGCCTCGGACAAAGAGGTGATTCTCATCTGTGTTGAATCCATTGATCAACTGCGGAGCCCTGCTGCAGCAGTGGTGCTGCTGAATCACAGAGGTGAGAGAGCTCAGACCTGGCAATACTTTCATGCCTGACACAACCACAGACATCGAAGTCCCTGCTTTATTCATGCACCAAAGTGTGCCACAGGGAATTCCAGGCCAGCCCTCCCTGTCCCTGAGGCCATGCTGCAAACCTAGAACCTCCTCAGAGCTGGAACTGGTGGCACTGGTCAGCTCATGGCTTTCTTCAGGCTTGAGTTCCACTTTCACATTTGCCTGTGACAATTCTATTGGTATCAATGAGGTGTTTGCTTGTTCCACCAGACCAAAAGGCTTGGTTATGGGCTAAATGAAGTATTTCTCCAAGGCTGTTTTTAGTTTAATTGGTCTCTGCTCTTTTCCCCATGAGGAAAAGGCCCTTCGTGGTTGATTCCGAGCCTGAACAGAGCTTTTGTGCGGGCTCGGCAGGATTCCTCCTCCACAATGTGCTGCTGTGGTTTTTGGCAGAAATAACTGTCAACAAAATGGATTGCATGGTTCTGCAGTATGAAAATGGCAGGGTGAACTTCAGCTGTGTTCTTGTGTTTTTGGGTTCTGATCTTAACTTGTGCAGCTCCGGGAGGAGCGACGCATTCCACGCTGGTGTCAGGCAGCGCTTTTTCATTCCCTGTCATTTCCTGCTCTTTGCATCAATTATTTTGCTTTTAGCTAGACAGTGGCATGTTGCTGGTACGTCTCCTGGTTTCTGTGTGAGGTGTGTGGCCTACTCCTGCCTCTGCCCAGCTGCCCATCTCTTTACCACCAAGCAGAAAAAGAAGGATTTTCCCCCCATTCCTGGCTGCAGGGACTATTTCTCTTCCCTCCCTGCTGTAGCGTGGTCAGGATCTTTGAGCTGAGGCCACCTGGGGGGTTTATTGGACTAACAGGACGTAGTCCTGAATGCAGGAGATTCTTGCTAACCCCAGGAAAGGCTTTTTTAAATAGGTGAAAGTCCTCTAACGAGTCTGGCAGTGCCCTGGGTTACAGCCCTGAAGCTTGAATCCCTGTCCCCACACCCTCTGGGCTGACCCTGCCATGGTCTCTGTCTCTCTCTTTCCATCAGAGACAGCCCTACGATACTGGAAGCCAACACCATTCTGCACAATCAGGTGTCTCTGCTGTGTGTGCGAAGCATCCCAGTAAGGCTAGATTTTTTGAGCTGGGTGGCAGTCACAGCCTGTCAGGGGATTACTGGGGGATGGAAAGGGTTGTCTGGTTTGTTGGCTTTTTTTTTTTTTTCCCTCCAAACAGTTCTGGGCACACACAGCCCTGGCAGACATGAATCTGTGCCATTAAACCCAGATAACCCCGAAAGGTACAGCCCCACCTCCAGCTCAGGGCATGTGACACAAATGCCACCTCCTCTCCCCACCCCACTTGGCCCATTTTGGAAGGGAGAAGCTGCTGGAAACATGAAAGGGCCATTCCCTTAGTTCCAGAGCAGCCACCTTCATTGGAGGGTGCAGCCACCACCCTCGAGTGTCCCCTGTGTCCCCTGAGAGAAGCCAGAGGCGCAAGTGGAGCCTGTGTACAAATCAACAAGAGATGGCTTTGGAAATAAACGCAGCTCGAGAGCAGTGGTACCATATAAAATATTTATTGATTTTGCAAAATGTTGTAAAATGCATCTGTAATAAAAATAAGAAACCATGCTGTGCATCTTGCACATTTTTATACCAACAAAAGGTATTTTTTCCCCACTGCTGCACAGCAGCAAATATAACCGTTCACTGCTTTCAAGTCTTGCACTTGCGGTCTCCTCCTTCAGCCAACTCTTCCCTCTTCTTGCTGGAACCACCACTGGGTACGAGGGGACAGCCGAGTCTCTTGTGCTTGGTTGCTCAGCAGGCACCTCGTCAGCCACGGGGCTCTTAGGAGGCGTGGGGTCTGGTCACCAGGGCCCTCTGTGTCCCCCCCACCTTCTTGCTCTTGTCCAAGATCAAATCCTCCTGCTTCTGAGGAAGCCTTTGCTCTCGTGTTGGGGCAGGTTTCTTCTCCTCCTCCTCCTCTAACCTCCCTTCAGAGGTGAAAGGGCTGCACACCGTCTCCACCAGACCAATAACCACCCCAAAGAAAGCCAGCACGCTGCCCAGCACGTACAGCTTCACCATTTTCCTGTTGGGCTTCTGGCTCAGCATTTCTTTGGCAAAGGGGATCAGCTCATGCATGGTTTCCATTTTTTTTTTTGTGGTTTTGGGTTTTTTATGCAGATCTGGAAAGATGTCAGTTCTGTGAGAGAAAAAGAGAGGGAAAGGGATATTAGTTAAATCCAGCTGCTTTTCCCTGCAGGGGTCAGAGCCCCCCAGGCAGTCTGAATTCTCTGNNGGCCTGTCTATTCTCCCCCCCCCCCCCCCCCCCCCCTCAGCCCTACTGTCAGTGGAGATTTTTGATTACTTTTTTTTTGCTAGAAGCTTCCTTGGGGAAAACACATCAGCCCGGACCGCGGGGGCGATGGAGGGAGCTGCGGGCTCCAGCCGGGGACCCCCCCCTCGCCCTGGCATGCCCCCCTATTGTGCACAGCATCTCCAGCATCACCCTGTATCCCATTGCTCATCGCCCCCCCCCATTCTAGTGCGCATC
>VZTM01000201.1:322138-344513 GCA_013400555.1 Jacana jacana | reverse complement strand
CCTCCCTGCTTCTGCTGGTGACACTATTTTTTATGCAAGCCAGGATGCCCTTGGCCTTCTTGGCCACCTGGGCACACTTCTTGGGATGATGCTCCTCTCCCTGGTTTGCACATGCCGAGCTCAGATGGTACCTGGTGCCACAGCCGGAGCCACTAGCTTGGCTAAAGCTGCTTTGAAATCACTATGGAGGGTGGAGGTGAAGCAGCAGCCGCTGCTTCTGGGCTCTGTGGGAACCCAAATTTAACTCTCCCACTGGCACGGATGGTTTTGCACAGGAATAACCTTGGTGACACTCCCGGGAATGGGGGCACCGGGAGCCAGAGCTCTGCCCTTGCTGAGGGTGAAGGTGCTGGAGGAGAGGAGCAGTGAGCGATTCCAGCTCTGCAGAAGGGATGGAGAGGGGTTGGCCCCCGGGGGGGGGGCTCGCAGGTGGCTCGGCTCCGGTGTCAGCTGTGTCCCTTGGCCGGTGCAGAGCTCCATGCTGGCAGCAGGGCTGGGCAGGCGCTGGGCACGCTGTGGGTGCATGCTAGTGGCCCGGGGCAAGGAGAGCTACTGCCAGAGGGGCCAGGAGGTGCTGGAAGGGAAATGACTGTGGCATAAGGACCACACTATGCTGTCAGAGCATCACAGAATTCTGTGGTGTTGGAAGGGACCTCTGGAGATCATCTAGTCCAACCCACTGCCAAAGGAGGTCCTCCTGAGCAGGTTGTACAGAAATGTGTCCAGGTGGGTTTTGAATATCTCCAGAGATGGAGACTCCCCCACCCCTCTGGGCGGCCTCTGCCAGGGCTCTGCCACCCTCAGAGTGAAGAAGTTCCTCCTTATGTTTAGATGGAACTTCTTATCCCTGTAGGAAACTCAATGAAATCTTGGGGACAGTTGATGTGCTCAGGCATGAGTGTGCTGTAGGTGGTATCTCCCCAAAACACTTGGTGAAATAGGGATGTAAAAAGAAAAGGAAACCCCAAAGGCCAGCAGGCTGTATTAAGGAGCTGTTCTGATTAAAAATTAACAAAATGATAAAACTTCTTGGGGCAGTGTGGCTGGAGCTGCCTGGCAGAAAAGGACCTGGGGGTGCTGGTTGACAGGCGGCTGAACATGAGCCAGCAGTGTGCCCAGGTGGCCAAGAAGGCCAAGGGCATCCTGGCTTGCATAAAGAATAGTGTGACCAGCAGAAGCAGGGAGGGGATTGTCCCCCTGTACTCAGCACTGGGGAGGCCATACCTTGAGTCTGGTGTCCAGTTCTGGGCACCTCAGCACAAGAGANAGAGTAGATTGGATGTGGTGTTGGGGGATCTGGTGTAGGGGAGAACTTGTAGAGTAGGGCTGATGGTTGGACTTGATGATCCCAAGGGTCTCTTCCAACCTCTATGATTCTATGATTCTGGTTTCATTACACTGGTGGTTTCCACTGTACTGAACACCATGTGCCTGCTGGGTGCAGATGCAGAAGAGCCTTCCTGTGGGCTATGATGGGCATAGAATGAGGACAGGTAAGTGCAGAGCGTGTGATGGCCCCGTGGCTCAGTCATGGTGATGCAGCCCATCTGTGCTAGGCTCTGCCGTGGCATCTTGAGGAGCCATATCTGCCACCTGGAGAGGACCAGCCACGGGGACTTTGGTGCTTAGCACCTAATACTGGAGAACTTGAGACAAAACACTGAGGTGACCTCTGCCTGTTGGTGACGTTTCCCAAAATGTGGCGTAGCGTCGCTCTGGCCAGAGCGTGCTGAGGTGGAGAGACGGGTTGCCCCATCTTCCACATGTCCATGCATGGACAAGGGTCAAGCACTGCTGGACTTTGTCCGTGACCAGTGTGAGCTCCGTCTGGGACACGGGGCTGTGCTCACCCCCTCCAGCCCACCTTCCTGCCTGGGAAGGGGAGCAAACATGGAGTATACCCTTGTGTTTTACCCCAGCAAGGTCAAACCTGAGATCCGTGTTTCGATTCCAGCAGGTTCCCAGAGGAACAAGCTGGCAACCAGGAGCAGAGAATTGTGTGATCTCCGTTTCAGTCCCCACTCCTGGTCTCAAGGAGGATACGTGGCTTAAAGGGGTTCTTAAATACCCCAGTGGTTTAATTTTTGTGCCATTGATGGGTGCAGGGGAGGCAAGGTTGCTGTGCCGAGGGGACCCCCCCCTCTCTGCTCCATCACGGTAGCCTGGCAAAGCTGCAGCCCTCCAGCCAGCAGCCGGACACTTTCCGAATGGGATATTTTCTCCTTTCCAAAATGAGGACGTGACAAAAATAAAGATGTTCCCCTGCAAGGATAATTTTATCACTCCTTCCCAGAGGAAAATAGGCAGGCTGCCCAGCCCGCTGCCCCTGCCAGCTCTGCTGCCCGTATCGGTATGTGCTTGGGAGGGCTGTGCACAGGCGGTGGGTGGCCACAGACCCTCTGGGCTCCTGTGCTGGGCACATGAAACTCCACTGGGCATAGAAAGGAAAAGTCCAGCTTAAGGGTAAATACTACATCTCCTACTTGCCTACACCTACAGCTGGTGCATGGCTGCTGCGGGAGAGCGAGTCCTGCCTTTACTGGGATTGGGGGCAATTGCTGTGCCCAGATTAGGTGCCCTCTGTCATTTGGACAGTTGTAGCTGGTCCATAGCAGTGCCCACGCTGCTGTGCCAGGCAGGGACAGCCATCTCTGTGTCCCCAACCTGCCCGTGGCCAGCACTGTGCTCAGGTCGCAGTGTGGCTGCAAAGGGAGACCGAGTCAGAGCGGCACTGCCCGCCAGAGCCAGCTCCCAGTGTGGCCTGAAGTTAAGCTGGGTCAGCTGGGTTTCAGATCAAAGTTGTATTTGCTTTCAGAGCAGGTGTAGGGTCTTCAGGACAGGAATTGGAGATGCTTTTAGAAGAAAACAGGACAGTTAGCAAAGGCAGTGTTTTAAATCACCTGCATGTGGTGTTTTTTAATTCAAATGGGAAATTAAAAGGTTAGGTGGAGGAAACTTTTATTACTAAAATCAGCAGAGAGTTGTCAAAGTTACAGCATGGGACAGCATTTCTTACCCCTGACAAAACCTTCCCAAGTTTTTCCCTCTTCCAGTGCAGCTCAAGTGCTTCCAGTTCCAGGTCTCACACCTCCTTCCAGGCTTTTGCCACTGAGGTGTGCACGTGTCTGACAAAGCACACACAGGCTGTGCCTGGTCTGGCGTGGATGGAGAGCGTTTGGGGTTCCATCCCTGCTCTGGGATCACGGGGACTGGAGGGTACTGGGACTCTGGAGCCTGCCCTCCCCTGTGCCAAGACTCTGCTCCACATCACTAAGCAAATCACCCCTCTGCAGCGTCTCCTGTCGCAAATGTGCCCTCAGGAATAGTGTTTCAGGCGTTTATTAATCCTCCCGTGGAAAATGCAACAGCAGCATTAAGTATTGTTTACTGTTGATAAGCTCAAGCTATAAAATTATGCTCAATTAACATCCTTTTTCCTTAATGGAGGGTTTGTGTTGCAAGAGATTAAGTGTTCTCACGTGCAGTGCTCTGCCCCGACTTCCAGTTACCTTTGTGTTCCTCTGAACTCCAGAGAGAAATGGTAAAAAACTAATGGAACGTGATCATTCCAGACTGGCCAGTGCTGACTGACTGGGATCACACCTCAACAACCCAACTGAAAGCCACTGACCTGGGACAGTGTCCTTGGAAAAGCTCCCAGAGGAGTAAAGTCCTCGTGTGCCTTCAATCCCAGCAGAAACAAGTGTCCCATCAGAGGAAGTCACACGAAGCTACTCATACAGGAGTCACATCCTTTGTCTGCTGCCACCGCCTGAGTGGTGACACACGTGTCCCCAGCTGGCAGGGCTAGGCTCCCTTGGTTTTTAGGGGGACATTAGCTTTGGCTATGTTGGCTGTGATGCATTTCTCTTACATCAGTGCTGTGACTTCTTTAATGGTCCCAAGGGTCTCTTCCAGCCAAATGATTCCATGAAACCTAAAACCAGCCCAGCAGCATCTTTCTTGGTCGCTGCCAGTGCGGAAGGGACATCAGTCCCACCGCTGGCACTAAGATCTCCTGGTGCCAGCCCATTGCCACCAGTACAGGACTGCAAAATGTGGAGCTTTTCTGCCTCTGACGAGCACCTCCAGGACAGGACAGAGAAGCTGCTTAGCGGATCACACCGCGGAGCAGGAGCTCAGATTATCCTGCCCACGTGGACGTCCCCGGGTGTGAGGAGGGAACAGCTCCGTGACGGAGCCATGAGGAGTGGGAGCTCCTCGGGAGCTGGTCACACATCTCATCCTGGAGCAGATGCTTCCAGCAGAGCAACTGTCCCCTAAGGCTGCATTCAGGCAGTGACTCAGAGCTCAGTGTCCTGCAGGAGCCACTTCTGTTTGTTTTCCAGGGAATGGTTGTACCCAGCCCTCTGAGGCTCTGACACAGCCCAGCGTGGCTGTGGGCTAAACTGAAAAGGGGGTGGAAGTCCTGAGAGCAGCTTGCTTTTCGCTCTTGCTGATCACAGAGTATTGCTCCAATATTTTGTAGTATTTTGTAGTGCATTTTTGCCATGATGTCTCCTCTGGATGTGTCCAGCCCTGCTGTTTTGATTGGCAAGTCACTGGGGCTGGAGGGGGAAAGGATGGATTTTAGGGTATTTTGGAGAATTCCTTTGACCAGCTTGTGGTCGAGGTGACACTTTCCAGTCCTACCCTTGTTTGTGTGACAGAACTGCAGTGTCCTGTGCTTCACAGTCATTTTGGAAGGAGCATCACCATTTCACAGTGTATTACTGCTCAGCCTTGCCGGCTCTATCAGGATCCATAGGTGGCATTTACAGTCTTTCCAAGACCAGCTTCAGCCTCCCAGTTTGCCTATCAGTACAGTGAGGGGTGGCTTTAAATCTGGCAGAACAGGCACCCAGCCAGTGGGTGTTTGGCCACAGCTTGTAGGAATGCCACGTCCAGCGTCCCCAGCAACCTTGCAGAAACCCAAATGGGCCAGGGCCTTCCTCTCCTTTGCCTTCTCCAGCAAAGGAGGAGGATGTTAGGGAGCATGATGTGATTTCAAATCCTTTCTTCCCACTTTCTTTCTCCTGCCAGGTGAACCAGAGAGGAGGAGGAGGAGGAATGTGGTGTTACTGCATTGCTGAGCGGTGGCAGGATAAGGGCAGGCACACCCCGGCTCTGGGCACGCCTTGCCGCAGGCGGAAGCCCAGCCAGCCCTTCACATACCGTAGCCTTAGGGACAATATTTTGCTTCTTTTGGGTTTTTTTGTTTGTTTGTTTTTAATCCCAGCTCATCATACGCTCTTTCTCTGGGGCTCCTGATCCTCAGCCTTCACCCCCCCGGTGTCGCTCGGTGGGGACGGGAGGTAGGTACCACGCACAGCCGAGCCACGGGAGCAAAGATGTGCAGTCCTGTGACATGGTCTGCAGAGCCCCCTGGGAGAGGATGTGATTTTAGGGGTTACTTAAGTAAACGGCAAAGGCTCGGCAGGGATTTTTCAGAGGGTGAAAAGCTGTGTTTTAGCTGAAAGGCAGCCTGGGAGTGGTGTCTGGGAGCCCTGTGTGTGTGTGTGTGTGTGCGCGAGGGCTGTGTCTGCACCCTGCTGAGCTGTGGTCCCATCCAACAGTCAGCAGTTGAAACAGATTTCTTAAAAACGTGTTACTTGGTTGGCACAGCAAAAAGAATTAAACTTAGGACACTATTTCCATTAATACTCACGTAAAGCAGCAGCGATCACTGAAGTGAGTCAAGTGCAAGAGAGCTCTGAATCGGGTCCAAAGTGGGAAAAAAGGGCTCCTCATCAGCCGGGTGTGCAGCTAGGTATCCAAGCAAGAGTTATATTTCTTAAAAAAATCGACTCTTTGACCTCTTTTTCCACTTCTGAATCCACAGGATTGCATTTTGCTGATAATCCCCACCCTCATCTTAGGTACTCTTGTGTTGTGAGGAGCTGCAGTGCTGCAGCCAGGAAGGGGGGCTACCTGACCTGCCAAGGCCGGTCGCCTTTAGGGTGAAGTCTGAGATGTGACTACCCACTATGATTCTAACTCACATGGACATCCCAAATTAGGCTTTAAGTGATCAAGCCGAGGTGCTGGTAGCAGCACTGCCTTGTCATTGCCATGCCGACCAAGCATGCCATGCAAAACCTGTTGGAGAGGGTGGGCAAGCGCTGGGGTCGCAGCCCTGACCTCCCGCCGTGCAGCTCTGGAGGGAGCTGGTTTTGCTTTGCCTCGGTGACATCCTGGTAGTGGCCACACGAGCCCCAGGTGGGGCTACCTGCAGATGGGCTTTCACTTGCCTGTTACCTGCAGAGCAGCTGGTTCACGCTGCCGTCATCTTCCTCCAAAGAGTTTTCTGTTTGCGGCCGCGCGCCCTGTCTGGGGGCTGTCATGAGTTATACGGTAACTGGGTGTGGATGTCTGAAGATCCCTGAATCACTCCCTTTATCACTACTGCACCCACAGGCACCTTCTCTCCCAGGTGAGGCACTGCCTCTTAAAAGCCGGGAGAGGAGAGAGCTGGTACTTAGAGGGCTCCTGAGGTTGCGGATCGGCAAGTGAAGCACAGGGAGAAAGCCCTCGCTGTGAGCTGGGGACACCGTGGGGACACCGTGGGGACCGGGAACACTGCAGGGACCGGGGGGACGGTGCTCTCAGCCACGCAGGGAAGAGGGCAAGGTGAAGCTCCTGGTCACTCTGCCTCCCCTGGGCTGTCCTGCAGAGCTTCCCCCCGGGCACCCTTCCAGAGAGTAGCGTTCTGTGGCGATTTTTACGTGTTTCTCCTCGGGGCTCATCGCCTGCACCGGTGAGTTTTGGTCTGGAACCGATCCTGGAGGCGCAGGGCAAAGGGTGGGGCTGGAGAACAGAAAGTGCAGTGTGTGTGGGGAAGAGGTGGCTGTGGGGTGTACAGAGGGGGGCACACTCGTCAGGGCATCATTTTGAGCTGTGCATTGTGTCCTGGCACGGGCACCGGCTCCCTGCCCACTGCAGATGGTGGTGCTGGGGGCTCTGGTTTCTCCAGGGAGCTGGGCAGTCAGAAATGACAGCTCTGCTGAGAGCGAGGTGCCACACTCATGCCCGCAGTTCAGCCCAGCAATAACACACCAATCCAGGGGTGGCATCTGGGGAAGGGGGCAATCTCTGACAGGCTTCAGGAGAAACTTGTGTGAGCTTTGTGAGTTAGATGGCAAGCTGGGATTCTTTACACGTTACAAACAAGTCCAATCTGAGCATCAGGCTTTCCTCTTTGTCATTCTTTATTTTTCACCCATGTCATTCTGTTGTAAATCGATTAAAATTATCTCCCTGTAAACTGAGAAGGAACGTGAAAGACCTGGATTGAGCTTTAGACTGGCATTTTCTGCTCATTTTAGCTCATGCTGCCAATTCTTCCCTAGGTGTGTCCCTGGCGGGATGGAGTCTCGTTGCCAGCTTTGGCTGTGGGCATTATTTGTCTTCCTGGGTAAGGCTCACCATACCATGTGTCTCAAAGGATATGGGCTTAGCCAACTAAAGAGAAACTTTAGCTGCTAATAGTAAGCTTTGTGTTAGTACCAGTATGATGGGAGCAGCTGGGAGACTGGTGTTTGATAACGGCACTGGTGTGTGTCAAAAGGCTGCTCTCTGTTCTCTCGGCTATAGGGCAGATGTGTAGGTGAAGTGGGGGCAGCAAACAGGGCTGTTTGGTGTGATGGGCAGGGAACTGAGCGTCCCTGCAGCCCTGACACCGGGGTCGTGGCGAAGGAGAGTTTTCAGAAATACCTGTTAGTCCAAAGCGCTTTAAAAGTGCCTTTTTCTCAATAAAAATCAAAGTAATCCAGGGGCAAAATACCTTTGTCCTTTTGCCCTGTGTGTTGTGTAGGGCTGTGGTTGGTCTGTGTCTGTGTGCCCAACCTGAGGCGGCCACAAGTCCCGTTTCCTTGCCATTCCAGCTGCCCCGTGGCGGGTGGGTGCAGAGCAAGCCTGCTCCCAGGGAGCCTGTTACCCCCCTGCTGGAGACCTCCTGCTGGGACGAGCCCACCACCTGAGAGCATCCTCCACCTGCGGCCTCTCCAAGCCTGAGACGTACTGCACACCCCACGGAGAGGTATGTCCACCTCCTAAACCTCACACTGGGATGCCAATGTCTTTGCCCGTCCTGTCCTTCCTGCCCTTGCACAGGGATGTGTTTAACCTATTTCAGGTATTTATTTCCCTTCCAACCGTGCTGGACTACCACACTTCTGTGGTGTCTTCTCAAGCCCCATGGTTGAGAAGAGGAGCTGAGCATGAAGGTGGTGGCAGGGAAAAGGGAGCGAAGCTCTGGTGGGAAACCCTGGAGGCAAAATGGAAGCTTTTGCATCCAAAATATCCTCAGCCTTCCCATTCTGGGACTTTTTAGTTATAAACTGAGCTCATAGTTCACTTGTCAGAAACGGGAACGTTTCAGGTCTTTCACAAAGACTTGGAAAAGCTTCTGAACCAAACAACTGTTTTCAATTATGCTGGTTGTGCGGAGGCAGGAGATGGTGCTGGGGAGGAGGTTTCATCCAGCTGTGGGTTCCCAGGCTCCAAATCAGAGGAAGAGTTTAGAGGATAAATCTGCCTCAGCTTAAAGTACAAACTCCAGGGGTGATGTCCCTGATGTCAAGGCTACCTAAAGCCTTTCTCTGTCCCTCTGGAAGTGTTAACCCTGTAGCTGCCATGGGAGGAGCCTGAAAGGGAGTGGGTTCAATGCAGGACAGGCAAAAAGGGTCTTGGAAGAGATGCTGGAGAGGGAAGGACATGGCAGCCCTCCAGCGAGGCAGTGTTTTCTGCTCTGAAATCCAGCTCCAGTGAGTCAGCGTTCTGCAGCTTTTCATTCCCTTCAAGTTGAAGGCCAGGCTGTGGCAGTGAGTGTGTGTGTGTGTGTTACAGAGGCACTGCTCTGTTTTTGGAGAGATTTTCACCCCTCTGCAGGCTCAGGGGTGACTGGGAGTTGCTGGTTGGTGTGGGGCTGTGGCAGCTCCCTGTCCTGGACGGGCATGAGCGTCACGTCCTCCTTGACCTGGGCTTGCTGCAGCCTCTGGCTGGTGCCAGGGTGTTTGCCAGGCTGACCCCTGTGGCCGGGCATTTCCTCCGTTCAGGCTCCAGCTCGCTTTCTCGGAGCTGTTTTGCTGGTCCCAGAGACGGGGCCATTTGCTGGTCTCCCAGTAAACCCCAGCTGCGTCTCACAGCTGCCGTGGCTCATGGACAGGAGAAAAGCAAGCCATTGTTTTTGCTTGGACATAATTTTTTATTCTTCCCAATTTCTATTTATTCTTGAGGAAAGCTGTTCATAAACGTACCTCTGAAATCTCTGCTTAACATTGACACCTGCTCTAGGTGTTCCTGCTCCAGCAGGGGATTGGACTAGATGAGCTTTCAAGGTCCCTTCCAATCCCTGAGATTCTGTGTGATTCTGTGATTTGTCTGATTTTTACTTGAAAATGGCCTTGTGCTACATACAAGGGGCAGTGAGTCTCTGCAGAACCCTGCCTGAGCTAATACCAGCTCAGTACATCCATATACCAGCTGGAGTGGGCGAGTTACTCCCTTTGCCTGTCCTTGAGAGAGAACTGAAGGGCCCTCAGTTGTGATTATCTGCATCATTTGTAATCTTTGAAGTGGGGATCGAAGTACCTTGAGCAGAAACGATGCCTTTGGTGCAGAATTAGTGAGTGAGGTCTCGTGGGGGTGCTGCGGAGGAAGGCGGTGGGCAAAATCTTCTAGTCTTGACCTATTTGGTTTTCACATTCCTTAGACCTTGTCGTACAAGTACCAGGGTTAAAATGGCTATGGAACAATTTAACACCGATGTGTTAAGTTGGATTCTGCAATTCTAGCTTTGGGATGTGTGTGTGATCCTTTACTGAGATGAGAGATGTGTCGTTCCCACTAGCAAATTCCTCAAAGACCCTTATTTCAGTTCCAGGCTGTCGTGGGAGCGTTGAGTACAGCAGCTCCTGCCTCTGCAGGCTTAATCCCCACGTGCTGAGCATCTCCTACTTTTTTCCTCCCTGTTCCTACTTCCCTAATTTAGGCAAAAATTAATCCCCTGTACTCAGTCTTCCTATTGCCATCCCATAAAAAAGGAAGCACACACATTTAATCTGTGGACTCTTAGGACTTTTTTTTTACTTTGTTACCAGTCTTGTCCTTGTTTTGTTGCCAAATAGGTACAAATTTGGAGTGGGTTTTGCAATCTCAGCAGAGGGCATGGGATGAGGGGTTGCTCTTGCTGGCTGCTGTCTGGCCTGGCCACCAGTGCTGGCCCCAGGGTCCTCTTTTGCAATTCTGGTGGGTGACTCGCTGTGGACATGGATTTCGGCCTCTGCTCCATTGTCTGCTCCGTCTCCGGCTCCCTCTAACCTTTATACTTTGCACCACTGATTGCTCCATTCCTTGGCTGGAGGCTGAGTCTAGTGAAATCCAAGAGGGACACTCAGCATGGCCATTTATAGCACAGGGGGTGGCAGCGGCCATTAATAAATGATGTGGGGTGGAAACCTGGCAGACCAATGGTCTGGCTTGGAAACCAGGTAGTGCTTGGGAAATGGCTGTTGGAGTCAGCGGGGAAAGAGAAAAAGCAAGAGGAAAACTGAAAATAAAAGAGAAAAAGAAGTGAGCCTGGATTCGGAGGCGTAAAGGTGCTGATGTGCATGGAAAGACTCTCTTTGACCCAGGTGTGATTCAAGGCCCGGTTCATTCCTCTCTCTATGTAAATGCTAAGTGCAGTGCTTTGAGAGGAATAGGGAACAGCTCCTGCTGCAGACCTCTAGCCAAGGCTTCCACCGGGATTATCAGGTCCCTGGTCCCCTGGTCTGGCCTGGCCTCCCGAGTGGCAGCACGAGAACCCTGCCTGCTGTCAGCTCTCTGCAGTACCTGAGCTCTGGGGTGCTCACACCCAGCCAAGGTGAACACTTCTGTGGAGGGTGAGAGTTTCTTTCCTCTGGGCTTCTGCCATGCTTCCAGCTTGGGCATATTCAGAACTAGAAAATAGCTACAGACTTGTGTGGGTGTTTTATTAATTTTGAGGAGTGCCCAAGCACCCTGCAAAACACTTCTGCCAAAGAACAGGCAAGAGAGGAGCAGAGCTGGGTGTCCCTGTGCTTGGGCTTGGGGGTTTCTGTGTCCCGCATCCTGCAGCGGAGCGATCTGTGTGTGTGGTGACCACACGGGTCCTCATGCCCCAGCCCTGGGAGACTTTGGATATTAAAATGTTGACAAGGTCCAAGATTTTCTGCCTTCTCTCACCTGCCTTTCATGGGCACTTAGAATCATAGAATCATTCAGGTTGGAAGAGACCCTTGGGATCATGGAGTCCAACCATCAGCCCCACTCTACAAAGCTCTCCCCTACACCAGATCCCCCAACACCACATCTCATCCACTCTGAAACACAGTCAGGGATGGGGACTCCCCCTCCTCCCTGGGCAGCCCAGTCCAGGCTCTGACCACTCTTGCTGGGAAGAATTCTTTCCTCATGGCCAGCCTAACCCTACCCTGCTGCAGCTTGCAGCCATTCCCTCTCCTTCTATGGCTAATTCCCTGTGAGAAGAGACCAGCACCAACCTCGCTACAATGTCCTTTCAAGCAGTTGTAGAGGAGGATGAGGTCTCCCCTCAGCCTCCTCTTCCTCCAACTAAACAGTCCCACTTAGTGGACACGAGGAAGGAAGGGTGAGAAGTTCACCTTTATCACCCACTGTGTGGTGCTGACATGGGGTGACATCCAGGTGGGAATCGAGAGGAGAGGTACCCAAGAAGCCTGATCCCTAGATGAGTTATTGGGAGGGGGGTGTGAGCTGTGGGGCAGGAGAGCTGCTGGCCTGGCAGAGGATTCCTCCTCCCGCTGACGGATGGTCGCAGCTGCCTGGCAGGGGTTGCTCCGTACGTCTCTCCCCGCTGTCTCTCAGCCGCTTCCAAAAATACAGGCCAACGGCTGTGAAAGGCAGTACGTGCAAGACTAATGCTTCTGTCTGCCTTATTGCCACTGTCTGATGCTTACATCTGCTTGCCCACCTGCCCGGGGCGGTTGGGGAGCTCGGGACCGATCCAAACCCCGCTGCCCGCCGGCTGCTTCGGCAGCCCTGGATGTGTTGGGACAGGGGAGAGCGCGTTGAGCAGCCCCTGCGCCTCCCAGCTCATTTGCTTTCCAGACCCACTCCATCTGTCAGGCTCAAGTGGGTTTTTTTACGCAGAAAAACAATGCAGCTGCAAAGTTGTGGAGCAATTGTGGTCGGGTGGGACCACAGGGGATGCAACCCCCTGCTCAAAGCAGGGCTTCTAGCTTTTGGGGTATTGCTTTGTCATGTCAGGGGTTTGCATCGAGTAGTTTGTATTCCCGACCTGTGGAAGGTAGTTTGGCAACCAGGCAACCACGGGTTGCTGCTCGCTGCTTATCTCATCTCACTTTGGTGTTCAGACACACCCTGCTCCTTCCTGCAGGGATATGCCCTTACCTGCAGTGAAGGCACAGAAGAAAAAGCCCCATTCCCATTCTTGGTTTGTTGTTTTTTTTTCTCTCCTCCATTCTCTGTATCCTCCTTTTCTGCCACACGACCGCAAACCGACACGTACGCTGGGAGACATCACGTCATCCCCTCGCAGACAAGTTGCAGAGGCAGGAGGACCCCAGTGCCAGGCTTTGCAGACTGGCACCCTGGCAGATTTTAAATGAGGTTTCGCTGAGGGGAGGTGATGTGAGAACAGACGGGGTGAGGAAAACAGGCACCCACGTGTTTGCTTTTAAGGAGGAGAAATGAATTTAGTTTCCTTCACCACCACCCCCCAAAACCCGGGATGTTTGTCTGACTCGTGCCTGCACCCCCCCTCTCTGCTGCCACTTCTGGATTTGGGGGTCACTGGTAAAACCAAGCTGAGGGTCAGAGCCCTTGATTGGTGTTTTGAGGAGAACCTCAGAGAGAGAGAGAACCTCAGAGAACCTCAGAGCTGGTGGTGCTTCTGGCTGCTGGAGCCCTTGGGTGTTAGGGCTAGGGGTTACATTGATGCTTCAAAACTGAAGCACCCACCAGTTCAGCAAAGGGCAATGGCTCACCAAGAAGTTTAACCACACTGGTGTACCCTGGGGTAACATCTACCACAATGTCCCCTGGAAAACATACAGCCTGCTTCCCAGGCCAGAACAGCCTCTCTCTGCGAGCCATGTCCTACAGCTGGTGTTGACTGGGAGTGAAAATGGGACGGAGTGGGAATTGTGTAACTCAGCTTTAACAGGTGTCCTTGTTCCCCAAGTAATTTATTCTTGCTGCCCACCCAATTTCTTAATAACCCTCAATCTCTCTGCAGATACATCACTTCCCACTGCTTTCTAGATTGTCCCTGAATAAACTTGGAAGGGTAATTGCTGTCCCTATACAATATTAGTTGTGCAAGAGCTCACAAGGCTCGCATATGGGAGGCAGCGTGCCAGGAGCCCGACTGACACAGTGCCCCTCACTGGCACGGGGCTGGGCTCAGGGCAGGACCACCACGGCCCCTGCAGCTGGGAGAGAGGGCTTCATTTCACGACCGGAGAGAAGCAGCTTCCCATTTTTGCTGATGAATAACTTCAGTCTATTTTGGGTTGTGCACCTATGCCAGGAGGTTGTATTTCAAGGGCTCTCTACTCGTATGAAAATGGCAGCGAGAGCTACTTAAAATACTTTGGTCCCAGTCCATCAGTTTAAAGTTATTTGTGGTTTTCTGCCCCTGCATGAGCAGGGAGGAGTGAGAGACTGGTCAGCAACTGGTTCACAAGGTCAGAGCAGGAAGAGAGCAGCAAACCTATGTATTTCTAAGACATGGATCTGGCTTTCCCCCTGAAATGACTGACTTGAGAATTACCTTTCTGAAGGCCAGGAGGAATTTCCTTTAATCTCCAGACCTCTATAATCTGTATTTTGTGTGACTCCTTTTAGGAGTAGCTTGGGGGCACAGAGGGGTGGTTAATGGTTTTTGTGCAGACCTACAACTTCTTTTGCCTTCCCTTAGGCCTTTCCAGCCCCACATCCCATGCCTCAAACACCTCCTGATGCTCTTCTGCTGCAGCAGCACATGGGCTGGGGCTTTGGTGCCCGCCGGGAGGGCACAGCCTGCAGGAGAGCCAGGACTGGGGCTGTCCCTGGGGCTGGTGACCTAGCTCAGAGTGTGACCTCTTCACTTCCAGTCCTCACCTACTCCCACAGCCCTGGGCTGTTCTTGGCAAGTCCAGCTCCTAGGGATCCCCCGAGCCGGCAATAAAAGAGAGGGAGAGCTGGGGAAAGGTGTGGGGTGGTGAATCTTCCCTCAGCCCAACACTGGGCTCTCTTTTTAGGTAGTTCCCTCTGTCCCAAGGAACTTTGAGACACATAGTCACAGTCAGTAATAGCAGACCCTCTGGTTGTGCAACAGAGGGGTTTCACAACTAGATCCAAGGACATGAAATGAGTTTTGCTTCCAGTGTTAATTTTAGCCTTAATTAAGAAATCGAGGAGGGGAAAAAAAAAGACAAAAAAAAAAGAAAAGAAAAGAAAAAATAGGCCAAGGTGTTTGCAGGAAGCAGAGCCCCTGGGGCTGCACAGGGAGGGTCTGTCTCACACAGACAGTTTTTAAGCTTCATTTTTCTTTAGCACTGCATTTTCAGAGCGTTGCAGCTTGGTTGCCAACCTTGCTTTGGAGCTCCTAGAAGGCACTGGCTGTGTGAATGGTCTAATAAGTATGCATGAATCACTGCTAATGAGGAATTTAGCCAAGGTTAACCTTTCCCCTTGCAGAAAGCCTTCCTTCTCCCTTTGCTAATCGCAGTCAGAACTGTTGTGAAGTTTAATCATTGTTGGGAATTGTTGACTAGATTATTTCTGTGGATAGTTCCTGTAGCTTCCTGACAATTTGCTGCTAATAGTGATTATCTGGAATGAGTTCTTCTCTCTCTGGTTCTTGCTGGCACAGCCAGGAAGAGTTGGGAGAGCCAGGGAAATTGCATGATTATATACTTTGAATTCTCTGTTTGCTTACTCTGCAATATTGTTGTAAATATTGTAGTTAGCCAACTCCTATTCTGGGATATTTATAGACAGAGAACATAAAGACTATGAAAGTGTTATGGAAACACATCGGTTTAAGTGAGGATCTCTCCTTGAAATCCACCCAACTGCTGAAAGGTTCCCAGGTCCTGGGGCAGAGTGGAGTCTGATCCCATCTTCATTTAGGAGCAAACACCATCCCATGGTCTGAGCTCCCATCCCAGTCCCTCACCGTGTTCCATCTGGGGCTGGGAGAACAGTGGTATGGGACCAGTCAGAGCTTTCTGGTTGAAGCCAGCCCAGACCTTGTGCAGTTTTGGGTGGGAAAAGCAAGGAGGTACTTCTGGATGAAGTTTTCCATTATTTTTTTCTTTAAATTAAAAGGTAAAAAAGGTGGTTCTTATGAAGCTGGGTCCTTTTCTGTAGAAATCGGGAGACTTGACTGACTTAGGTGACCCTGGTTTTGGAAATAAGGAAATAGGTGTAAACTGTGAATTAATCTTTTTAAAGGGATACCAGAAATCGTGGTGCCACCATGTCTGCCTGGCCACCACCTCCTGCTGCCTTCCCAAGGTACAGATCTCTCCCAACCCCAGCTACTGTGCAGGGTTGTGTTTGGGTTGGAATCGCCTCATTTGATGAAGTATCAGATTTCTGGCACAGAAGTGGATATAAAGTGCTTGTCACCCGATGTCCCTGCTCCACTGCCAAAAGCTGATCCCATCACTGGGGTCCCAAAGATGCCCATGCCTCTGCTGCCACTTGATGCCACCCCACGGGCTGCCAGCCCTTACACGGGGTATCTCATTGCCTTCCCAGGGTCAGCTGCTAGACCTTGTGCCAGTCGTGCCCCCTGTCTCTCCCCCAAACCCACCTTCCTCCCAGGATGGCTTTTTGGGGCCATGCCACCCCGTGCTGCCAAGACCATCATTGGCAAACACCATTCTTGGTCTTCCCCAATTTCTGGGGCTTGGGGATGTGTTGGTGGGGAGTGCGTGCCCCACTGCTCCATTTGGGAGGTCACTTTATTGCTTGGACCCACCTGCAACTTCGATTTCTAGTTGAAATGTTTCACATCACTTCTGCTTTTTGACAGGTCTCTGCAGCCCCTTGCGTGTGCCCTGCTCTCTGTGGCTGCCACCGGGCACTTCGGTTGGGCCTTCCCCGTGTCCCCCTTGGGACGCCACTGTGGGGGCTTTGTCCCCCTCTCTTCCCCCCCCAGCTATTTGAATGTCTCTCTGGGACCTGCCCTCCCCACTTAGTCACACCTGAGTGTCTCCCCACCTTTGTGGTGGCCCTGCTAAGAATCATAGAATCATTTAGGTTGGAAGAGACCCTTGGGATCATGGAGTCCAACCATCAGCCCTACTCTACAAGTTCTCCCCTACACCAGAACCCTCAACACCACATCCAATCTACTCTGAAACACAGTCAGGGATGGGGACTCCACCACCTCCCTGGGCAGCTGATTCCACTGACTGACCACTCTTGCTGTGAAAAACTTTTTCCTCATGTCCAGCCTAATCCTACCCTGCTGCAGTTTGCAGCCATTCCCTCTCCTTCTATCACTGATTGCCCATGAGAAGAGACCAGCACCAACCTCCCTACAATGCCCTTTCAAGCAGTTGTAGAGAGCGATGAGGTCTCCCCTCAGCCTCCTCTTCCTCAAACTAAACAATCCCAACTCCCTCAATTGATCCTCATAAGCCTTATTCTCCAGACCTCTCACCAGCTTTGTTGCCCTCCTCTGTACTCGCTCCAGCACCTTGATATCTCTCTTGTGCTGAGGTGCCCAGAACTGGACACCAGACTCAAGGGGTGGCCTCACCAGTGCTGAGCACAGGGGGACAATCCCCTCCCTACTTCTGCTGGTCACACTATTCTTCATGCAAGCCAGGATGCCCTTGGCCTCCTTGGCCACCTGGGCACACTGCTGGCTCATATTCAGCCGCCTGTCGACCAGCACCCGCAGGTCCTTTTCTGCCAGGCAGCTCCAGCCACACTTCCCCCAGCCTGTAGCCATCCATGGGGATGGTGTGGCCCAAGGGCAGGACCTACAGGGTGCTTGCCCACCTTGTGCCCGCCTCTCCTCTTGGCCCACGTCCGGCCCTTCCCCGCTCCCCTTCTCTTGCTCAATCTCCTTCCTGCCGTTTTTCTACACATTTCTGAGCCTCCTCGTGTGCCCAACCCCCCGGCAGCCCCGTGTGCTGGCGGCTGCCCGGCGCGTTGCTCCTTTAGTCACACTTTGGGTATTTGTTTGCTCCTGGGGGACCCTGTTTCCTCCCGTCCCCGCGTTCCCCGTGCCACAGCTCTGTTTGCTCCTCGAATGACTTGCTCAAGTGAAGGGCTGACCTTTGAGCCGCTCGACTTCCCACCCGCTGCCTTCTCACCCGCTGCGCTGTTTGCTCCCGCTCCGCTCCCCGGGGCCGAGCATCGCCCGGGCCCCGAGTGCCAGGGAAAGGCTTTTCTCTTCACCCAAACAAACAGCTCTAGTGCCTGTGTGGGAAAGGCAAACTGGTCCTGAAAAGCTGCAAAGAGCTTTCTATCAAGCGCTGTCATTGTGGAAAACGGGAGGTTTTTTGATGGCATTTTTGCAGGGTTTGCCAAAAATGTGTTTTAGTCGAAAGCACTTGGGGTTTTTGTTATTAGTCCATAAAACCATTGAATTGAATTGCACTTTCTCATGGGGTGTGAAGGTGACCAATGAGTCCTGTGTGTCATTAGCCTTATTGATCGTGGTTCTTCAGCTCTCTAATAAACCACTGTCGCTGATGCCATTTGGCGAGTCCCTGCCCTACAGGGACCCCTCTCCAGCATGGTCCTTCCCCCCAGCTCAGCCTGGACGGTCGCTTCCACCCACCCTTTCTCTTCCAGTGGAGTGTGAAGTGCTGCAGGTGCGACTCACGGCTGCCACACGCCTACAACGGCCACCGTGTGGAGAACGTCCTCTCCTCCGCCGGGCACGCGCGCTGGTGGCAGTCCCAGAATGGTGAGTACCACCAAGTGCTTTGGTGTCCCCTGGGACCCTGGCTCAAGCAGCTAAGTGGGGTTTTTTTTTTCCTGAAATCCATCCTCTGCCCCTCTGAAGCTGCCTCTCTGTGCCCACAGGCATTGAGCGCGTCTCTCTGCAGCTGGACCTGGACCAGACGTTCCAGCTCAGCAGCGTCCTGCTTCACTTCAGGGTTTGTGTCCATCATCCCTGCTCATGATGGTGGATGGGGATCTCAGTCCACAGCTCCCTCCCTTCCCCATTGAAAGGATGTCAGGATTTGTGCCCCCATCCCTTCCTTTTCCCCATTTGCATGGCCATTCCCCCAGGTGTTTGGGAGCAGTAGAGCAGGGTAGTGGGTTCCCATCCCACATCCATCTGCCCAAAGATCTCCTTGGTGCAGACACACACTTTGTGGCTGTGAGTGTGGGGCTGCAGCAGGGCTGGCCGAGGGGACGGTGGGGACCCAGAAGTTGTTGGTGACCTGCAGAGTATGGGGTTGCCCCTGAGCCTGGTGGGAGGAAGAGGAGGAGGATGAAGAGAGATGTCCCCAAGCTGGCTGGCGTGCACCATGTTACAGATGTGTTACAGATGTGCCTCTCTCCCTGCTCTGCAGTCATCGCTGCCTGCTGCAATGCTGATCGAGCGCTCCACCGACTTCGGCAAGACCTGGGAGGTGTACCAGTACCTGGCCTCCGACTGTGCCACCACCTTCCCCCACATCCCCCGGGGCTCCCCTGAGAGCTGGCAGGACGCTCGATGCCAGGCGCTGCAGGGGTACCCTTTGCACGGGGGCAAGGTAGGATTTGTGGGGTTTTGTGGCAGGGAACCCCCCCGACGTGCCCGTTATCCCCACTGTCCCCTTTCCTCTGTGTTAGGTGATGTTCTGCAGAGCCTGCCCAGGGTGTAAGAAGGAAGCACCTTGTGTTTCCTGCTTTTTAACTTCTCTTTTTTCCTTCCCAGGTGAAATTCAGCATCCAAGACCTGGCATCTACCATCACCACCTCTTACAGCCAGGCCATTGATAGTAAGTGAACGGCTTCTTTTCTATCTGAGAAAGGGAGAGGGGGTTGATGCACCTCGTGGTTCTTCCTACGTGTGATGGAGAGCTCTGAGCCTGGGTAACCCTGGGGGAGCAGGTCCGTGGCAAACAAGGCCTCGAGCTGCTGCCTTGGCACCTCTGATGTGTCAAGGAGCAGCATTTGGTCTTTGCTGATGGCTCAGCTGCTGCTCTTCATGCTGGTGCCTCCATCTCTAGCTCCGAGCCCTCCACGTGGATCACGATGCACCTCTGCATCCAATGCCTGGGTGCCTGCTGCCCCCTCAATCCCTCTCCTCGCCCCCCAACAGAGCTGGGGCGATTCACCAACCTGAGGATCAACTTCACCGAGCTCCCCCACATCCCGCGCCAGGGCTACCACTCGCCCAGCACCTTCTATGCCGTGACCGAGATGCGGGTGCTAGGGAGCTGCTTCTGCCATGGACATGCCGACCGCTGTGCCCCTTCAGGAGACGTGCAGGGCATGGTGAGTGTCAGGGTGAAGCCAAAAGCCTAGGCTCCATCGCACACCCGGGGGTGCTCCTCAGGAGAGCTTGGCCGGGATGACCAGTGATGGGATGTGGGAGTCCTTCACCTGGGGGAAGGACTTCCCAGAGGGGTGAAACCATGCCCTCTTTTGCCTGCAGCAGTGGCGTGGTGGCTGTGAGATGGCAGCATGTGGTACCCCAGTGTAAACCCCCCTTTTTGTGTCAGGAAGAAGGTGGAGGGGCTTTATATAAAGAGTTCCAAAGACTCAGTAGCTGGGGGTGGGCTGTGGGGGAACTGGTCTGGCCAGCACTGGGTCTCTTGGCTGGGTGGGGAGCACACAGAAAGTTTCAGCAGGCTCCCTTGTGCCCAGGAGGATTTGCCAGCACGGTTTTTTTGCTGTCATAGGATTCTCTTGTCCCCAGCTTATGCTTGACCTCTTTGCCTTGAGCGTGGCTGTCCCTGGGTGGGTAGGAGAGGTGGTGGACCTGGTCTTGGCTCAGGGGAGTGCTCTCAGGTCTGGAGCTGCACCTCTACTTGGGGACTGGGGGCTGTGTGGGGCAGGCTGGGGCTGTGCTGGAAAGGAATCAGGAGGATGAAGCTCTGGACCAAGCAGCTGCGGTCCCAGAGGGGTAAAGCCTTGTCTCTGCAGCAGGTCCATGGGCACTGCATGTGTCAGCACAACACTGCCGGTCCCCACTGCAACCACTGTGCCGCCCTCTTCAACGACCGGCCATGGGCACCCGCAGAGGACAACAACCCCCACGAGTGCCAGAGTATGGCGAGTGCCTTCCCCCTTTCCTTTCCCTGAGCCCTTCCCTAAATCCTCCCCAGCCATGAGCGATGGTACTGGGAGAGACCTCAGAGACCTTTTACTGGGGCGTTTCGGGGGGCTGGATGCTCACACGGATGTAAAATGCACCCCAAGACATTTGCAGGCTGGGCTTTGCTCCCCAGGGTTGTGGCTTGGGGATGTCCTGGGCTTATGTCAGCCACACTGTCCATTGGGTGGCAGTTGGGTCCTGTCAGTGGGTGTCACTGTGTCACACGGGGGACTAGGGCACCCTCTAGTGCCGCAGCCACCGCTGCCTCAGGGCTTTGCACAGTTCCAGCACTATCTGGGACCTTTTTCTTGGGGTTTTTTAGGGTGTAACTGCAATGGTCACTCGTCCTCGTGCCACTTTGACCCGGAGCTGTACCGTGCCAGCGGGGGGGTCAGCGGGGGCGTCTGTGACAACTGCCAGCACAACACCGAAGGCAACCATTGCGAGCGCTGCAAAACTAACTATTTTCGCAACCAGCGGAACGATCTCGCCCATCCTGAAGCCTGTCTGCGTGAGTGACCGGTGACCCCCCAGTAGCCCCTTCTTGTTCTCCCCCCTTCCCACCCCACAAACCCCTCAGCAATGCTGAGGTTGTGTGTGTTTCCAGCCTGCGAGTGCGACCCGGATGGCACCGTGCCGGGCTCCATCTGCGACCCGCTGACCGGGCGCTGTGTCTGCAAGGAGAACGTGCAGGGTGACCGCTGCCACCTCTGCAAGCCGGGCTTCACCCAGCTGGCCAACACCAACCCCATGGGCTGCCGCAGTGAGTACACCCCAAACCAGCCCCCTGCTTCCCGGGGTGCTCCCGTTCCACCTCTGCACTCAGCATCCTCACCCTGATGGGATTCTCCGACAGCTTGGATTTGGGTTTTCCAGGCCAAAGCTCATTTTACAAAGGCTTATAGACCTCCTCGCTCAGTCTATGGCCTGTCTTGGGTAGAAGTTTGGCAGAAAGCAGGGCTTGGGGCATGTGTAGGGCTATATCTCCTGCCCAAGTGCTTCACCTGGTGTGTGTTTGGGGGTCCTTTGTGCTGAGCTTGGGTACGAAGGGTGTTTTTGCAAGTTTTTTCTGTGGACCTGGCTTTGTGGGAAGCTGGGCAGGGTCTCTGCCCCCATTTCTAAGATGACAAACCCCTCCCCATTTCAGGATGTGCCTGCAACATGCTGGGAACGCGGCAGGACATGCCCTGTGACGATGAGACGGGGAAGTGCTTCTGCCTGCCCAACGTGGTGGGACATGACTGTGACCAGTGCGCGGCCGAGCACTGGGAGATGGGGAGCGGCCGGGGCTGCCGGCCCTGTGGCTGCCACCCCCAGGGCTCCCTCAGCCCCCACTGCAACCAGGTACTGCCCATCGCCCCCAAGACCCCTGCCCTGAGCATTCTCAGCACAGATTCAACGTATTCCAGCAATGTTTCTTTTTCATTCATNCAACGTGGTGGGACATGACTGTGACCAGTGCGCGGCCGAGCACTGGGAGATGGGGAGCGGCCGGGGCTGCCGGCCCTGTGGCTGCCACCCCCAGGGCTCCCTCAGCCCCCACTGCAACCAGGTACTGCCCATCGCCCCCAAGACCCCTGCCCTGAGCATTCTCAGCACAGATTCAACGTATTCCAGCAATGTTTCTTTTTCATTCATACCAGCAGCAGTAGGGAGAGGATTGTCCCCCTTTGCTCAGCACTGGGGAGGTCACCCCTTGAGTCTGGTGTCCAGTTCTGGGCACCTCAGCACAAGTGAGATCTGGAGGGGCTGGAGCGAGTGCAGAGGAGGGACACGGAGCTGGGGAAGGGCCTGGGGCATCAATCTTATGGAGAGGGATTGAGGGAGCTGGGAGTGTTTAGTTGGAGGCAGAGGAGGCTGAGGGGAGACCTCATCTCTCTCTACAACTGCTTGAAAGGACATTGTAGAGAGGTTGGTGCTGGTCTCTTCTCACAGGGAATTAGCCATAGAAGGAGAGGGAATGGCTGCAAGCTGCAGCAGGGTAGGGTTAAGCTGGCCACGAGGCAAGAATTCTTCCCAGCAAGAGTGGTCAGAGGCTGGACTGGGCTGCCCAGGGAGGTGGTGGAGTCCCCATCCCTGACTGTG
>VZTM01000201.1:270937-321055 GCA_013400555.1 Jacana jacana | reverse complement strand
CACCCCTTGAGTCTGGTGTCCAGTTCTGGGCACCTCAGCACAAGTGAGATCTGGAGGGGCTGGAGCGAGTGCAGAGGAGGGACACGGAGCTGGGGAAGGGCCTGGGGCATCAATCTTATGGAGAGGGATTGAGGGAGCTGGGAGTGTTTAGTTGGAGGCAGAGGAGGCTGAGGGGAGACCTCATCTCTCTCTACAACTGCTTGAAAGGACATTGTAGAGAGGTTGGTGCTGGTCTCTTCTCACAGGGAATTAGCCATAGAAGGAGAGGGAATGGCTGCAAGCTGCAGCAGGGTAGGGTTAAGCTGGCCACGAGGCAAGAATTCTTCCCAGCAAGAGTGGTCAGAGGCTGGACTGGGCTGCCCAGGGAGGGGGTGGAGTCCCCATCCCTGACTGTGGTTCAGAGTGGATGAGATGTGGTGTTGGGGGATTTGGTGTAGGGGAGAGCTTTGTAGTGTGGGGCTGATGGTTGGACTCCATGACCCCAAGGGTCTCTGCCAACCAAATGATTTATGATTTCCCTGCCTCCTTTCATGCCTACACCAGAGGCAGTGGGGGGAGTCAAGCTGCTCAGCCCACAGTGCCGCTGCTAAGGGAGCCGTGTCCCCGCTGGGCAGCGCTGTGCCAGGATTGCTCAGAGCATCCAAATCACCTCTTGGGTGGCTCTGTTGTCCTGTCCCATCCGTGGGAGCCTCCACAAAAGGCCAGGACATTCCCTAGCACATCCTGTTTTCCTTTTCCTATTTCTTAGAAAATACGATGTCAGGCTATTCAGGAAAAATGAAAGACAGTGCTAATTATTGAGGCAAAATTAAGCCATTTTAATAGATCTGATATTTAGTAAAGAAGTCCTAATAAGGCATCTCCAAGCAGTCAAGGCAAGTTAATTATCCTCATGTGTTGATGAAAAGCATGTGTGTCACTTCAGGCTTAAGAGATAACTGGGAAAACTGAAGTTAAATGTAAAAGAAAAGCCATGACAAATTCTAAGAGCCAAAGGTAGAGCTTATGGTTGGACTTGATGATCCCAAGGGTCTTTTCCAACCTTGTGGGTGATTCCTTTGTCTTGGAAACAAAAGCTTAAAAGTTCTCTTTGCAATTCTGGACTGTTTGGAGACTGTGTTTGCTGCCTGGCTGCAGAAGCACTGTGGGCATGTCCTGGGACTCAGCCCGAGTGGAGAAGGTTGTCCCTGTGGTGGCTTTAGAGCTGAAGAGCAGTTGAGAGAGGGTTTTCCAAGGAAAGTGTTTAGAGCCAGGTCTCCCTGATGGGTTTCTCTCTTCTCAGTTCACAGGACAGTGTCCGTGCCGAGAAGGCTTCACGGGGCAGACGTGCTCTGCCATACAGGAGCAGGTTTGCCCAGACAGGCACTACCGAGACATCCGGGAAGGGTGCAGAGGTAGGGAGCATCCTTGTTACTTCAGCTTGGTGTTGCTTAGCCCTGGGAAATCCTGGATTATTTGGGAAAGAGCACCTGACCCATGTCCTGACCTCAGCGCTTCCTGTGCTATTTTGCAAGAGAACTTTCCTCTCTTGAGCAGCAGTTCCTCTGCCTGCGCCAGGGCTGCAAGGGCTGATGGATGGGGTTGTGTTGGCATCCCATTAACAGGATCTGGTTTTATATGGATATACAATTATTTCTCTCCATTTTGGTGGCCTTCACCTCTATATCTCTCCACCTTCCCATTCCCCAGAGTGTGACTGCGACTTCCAGGGCACAGAGGATGTGGGGTGCGACAAGACCACAGGCCAGTGCCTCTGCCGCCCGGGTGTCACGGGTGCCCGCTGCGATCAGTGCCAGCGGGGCCACTGCAGCACCTACCCTGGCTGCGAGCTGTGCCACCCCTGCTTCCGTGCCTACGATGGGGACATCCAGCGCCTGCGCCTGCGCCAGACTGGCCTCAGCAACTCCACCTCCCACCTGCCCCCGGGGAGCTGGGGGTCCCGCTTCGAACCTCGCCTTGCGCAGGCTGAGGACAACGTACAGCGGGCACGGGGCATCCTCGGGCACTCCCCTGCCACAGAGCAGAGCCTGGCCCAGGTGGGCAGTGCACTGGCTGCCATCAGGTGAGGGATGGATGCTGCTGGTGGGTGCATGGAGGATAGACGGGATGCTGTCTCTTTGCTCTGTCACTCCTCACGCTGAGCTGCTTGCACATGTTCTGCTTTGTTTCTCTACCTGAAAAGTCTTGCTCTGTCCACGTGGTGACCAGGGATGCAAGAGAACAGCACTTCTGCCTGTGCCTGTTCTTTGCAAGGGGGCTGGAGGAGAGGCTCAACACTTTTGGCATCCTCAGGGCACGTTCAGCATGCCCAGGCCCTGCCAGCTGTGGGAGAGCTGTGCCCAGCCCCACTCTCTGCTGCCTCTGCAAACCTGCAAGGCCATTGCATGTCCTTGGCTGTCAGCTCTGTGTGCTCAGAAACGCCTCTTCACCGAGCACTGGCAGCATCTCAGAGCAGATGAACCCTACTCTCTGCCTGCAGGTGCTTTGCTCTCTACTTGAATTCACACTTTCTGCTTTTCCTTTCTCAGGGAGCAGGTTCAAGGTATAAATCCTGACCTTCGTTTGGTGGATGAGAGCGCTTCTCTATCGAGGGAGCTCGAAGCACTCAAAAGCAGCCTGCTTATCACCAACACCCAGTATCAGAGCAAGAAGACCCAGTTTGAAACCAGCCGCAGCACGGATCTGTCAGGTACAGCGCTGCAGCTGTAATACCTCTTAATTTCCAGTCGCTAATTTACCGACGCGTGACTGTGCCTGGTGATTTCCCACCGGTCGGGTGGATGAGCTGGAGTTTTTAACCTGCTCTTAGCTTAGGAACAGCAAATGCATCTTCCCTCCCCAGCAAGAGGGATGCTTTCTACCCGGCCTGTGGTCCCATGATCCAGGATTTCACCCTATTGGCTTATCTGCTCTGGCATTTTGGGGCTGGGTGGCTCGGGCTATGGGCACCATGTTCCCGTCCCCAGGCCAGCACGAGCCCTGTGGGAGCGGTGGGAAGGGGGGAGCCCCCCTGGGAACGTGTCACTGAACCCGTGAGGAAGCTGAGCTAATGAAGGTTGTGCACAGATGGAAGGGATGGAGGGGTGGGGAAAGGAGCCAGGTGGCTGTCAAGCACTTAGGAGAAGAGCTAATTAAGGCCTATGATGATGCTGGTGCTAGGCTGCCATTATAACCCCAGCACAGCTAATTCTTTCCAAGCCCCTCACTACTGCCTCCCCCTCGCTGCTGCAGGGTGGCTCAGCTGGGGATGCCTGAGTGGCTGCTGGTGGGCAGGTTTGCTCTGCACCTCGGTGTCCAAACTGGGCTGAGAGGTCCATTTCAGTAACTGGAATGGGCTGCCCAGGGAAGTGGTGGAGTCCTCATCCCTGACTGTGTTTAAGAGAAGATTGGATGTGGTGTTTAGGGGCGTGGTGTAGGGGAGAACTTGTAGAGTAGGGCAGATGGGTGGACTCCATGATCCCAAGGGTCTCTTCCAACCAAAATGATGCTATGATTCTATGTCCCAACTGCTTTCCTTCCAGGCTGTGCTGGAGGGAAATGGTGGGACCCGCTTGGGAGCCAGGGAGAGGGCTCTGAAGAAGCCCTGTCCTCACCCCTGTGCGTGAGGTGCCCAGGCTCAGCACCTGCATGGCATCTTGCTTTAGTTTTGTTTCTGTCTTTTAGCCCCAACCCAGAATCTGGTCCTTCAGCAAAGCCCTGTAGCTCACTGAGGGAGTGGCTGAAAGGCAACTGGGAACAAAAAGGAGCTTTTTCATTGTGCTGGAGTGACTAATCTCCCAGGCTGTGTCCCCCTCCTCTATGTGCACATCCACTCCCAGGGTATAGTCAGTGCCTTCAGTTGGGTGGCTCTGCTGCATTTATGAGTCACAGAGGCATTTATGTCATTTATGGGTTTTCTTCCTGCAGGAGCCTTCAAGACTATCAGATCTGCTTACCAGACCTCCACCAATGCCAGCAACCTCCTCGCTGGTGCCTCGGGGTTGCTGGCCGAGTCCCGGGAGAGCCGCAGGAGTGCCACAGAGCTGGAGGGGGGGCTTGCGCAGTCCACCTCCAAGCTGCTGACCCTGAAGGGCGAGATAGCCTCATCTCCCAACCTGACCCCGGTCATAAACATGGTGAAGACACAAAGTGGTTTTATGGCTTCCACACTGCACACACCTAGTTTTCAGGAGGGCCCTGTAGCGCTCAGGAGGGAGGATTCCTATCCTGTGGTCATGCATCTTTCCTAAGAGAGTCCAGCATGGCCAAGACAAACTCTCTATCCAGAGAGACTCATAAATGGCATCCAACCAACCCACTGCTTTGGGCCATTTGGAGAATTGTCTGAGCATCCCTTGCTGGGGATTGCAGATCCTGAAGCATTGCCCACCGCCCCCTCCCAAGCACACGCTTTTTCCTCCAAGGGCTCTCTGATGTGTCACTTCTTGTGTCTCAAAGACCCACTTAATTTCTGGATGAGGTTTCTTTTATTTTTCCTTTGCTGCTTTGTTATTGCCATGGAGATCCGTTTTGGTGTCTCCTAATGCACGGTTGCTGTGGAGACCACCAACCTCCCCTCTCTGCTTTTCAGGGCAACAACGCATTCCCAAGCAAGCAGCCTGTGCCAGTGCTTGCCCTGCCTGTGGGTCTGTGTGTGCTCCTGCTGCAGCACCCTCTTTAGCGGGTGGTAACTCTAGAAGGTCCCATATGATTAAAACCACTGATGTCCAGGCAGGAGGGCAGGGTGTTCTCATCCCATTTGCTCTCCCAAAGCAAATGGCCCAGGTTGGACAGGGTTCCCCTGCCACAAGGGGCAGAGTTGCTGTCCTGGGAGGAAGTGAGGGGTTTGCTCCATGCAGACACGCTGGGTTTTAGCTCTTCTTTGCTCTTGTTTATGCTCAGCTTGGGGTGGTGAGGAGACACAGACCTTGCCTTGCCATCTTGGGCGTGGGCATTCAGCTCAGCTGCTCAAGTGTGTGGCTCTGGCTGCCCTTCTCCAACAGGGTCGTGGTCTCTGGTCATTCAGGCTGTGCCCCACATCCATGGCCATCAGCCCTTGGGGGAGGGATGGCTCCATCCTTAATCCCATGCAGAGCCCTGCATCATGTCCCCCAGCTCCCTGGGTGAGGGTCTGTCAAAACTTTGGCCCCTGTGATGAACTGCTTTTCCTCCCTGAGGGCACTGAGGTCTTTCCAGCCAGGAGAGTGCCCTCACTGCCCCACCGCTCTCTCCCTCTCCAGGTCTGCGGTGAGTTCCGAGTGGAGGCGTGCACCCCAGCCCGCTGTGAGGGGCTGCCCTGCCCTCGGGACAACAGCACTGCCTGCAGTGCTGGCCGACCCTGCTATGGCATCTTCCCCATGGCCAGCAGGGCCCTGGCTGCCTCTGGAGAAGCTGCCAGGGAGTTTGGCAGCCTGAGCACCCGGCTCCAGGAGACGGCACAGCTGGTGAGCACGGCAGCGATGCCCATCCCATGGCTGAACCCCATGCTCTGTCCAGAGCTGTGGGAAGAGTGAGCTGTGGTAAAATAGCTCACCTCAAACTCTCTTGGAGACTTGATCTTTTAGATGGCTGCAGAAATTGGGGAATTTGTGAGTGGGAGACTCCCTGATGTGTGCGTGGGTCCCACCTCCCCGAAACACAGGAGCCCCAGAGCTGAAGGCACCCGAGTGGCTCTGGAATGGTCTCCAGGCAGCCTGTCCCTCCTGCCTGGTTTGGGATTAGTGTGGCAGGAGGGGTGGGGATGTGGAAACCTCTCTGAATCCACTGGTGTGTCTGCTTTAATGTTGGATGCCATCCAGAGTGTGTGCATGCCTTAGTCCTGCTGCACCTTCTCTCTGTGGCCTCTTGGGTGTTTGCAAAGATAAACTCGTTCAAAATCCATTTCAAAGGTGTTCTAAAAAGCTGAAAAAGTTCTAAAAACTGTCCCTGTGTGAGAGCTTCCTTTGCAAACCAGCCCTCAGTCTTTACCCTTTATAAGCCTTTAAAGCCAATTGCATATTAGGAATGGGGAGTAGCGTAATTTCAGCTGCTTTGCCCAGTTTGCTCAGACTGGAGGTGGGGCTGCTGGGATTCCAGAAGAAATGGCTCCACCAGGATGTTGTTGTTTGCAGATCAAAACAGTGGAGATGTCTGCAAATCAGATTCAGAGCAATACTCAGCGGCTTGTGGAGCAGCTGAGCGTAACGCGGACCCGGATAGAGGGAGACGTCCGGCGCATCCAGCAGTTCATCCAGCAGGTCCGAAACTTCTTGTCAGGTTAGTGCTCTGTGAGCTGTGAGGTGTGTCTGCACAGCTTGGGTTGTGCATATTAAACCCCCACAGTTTTAAGGGATATTATATATAAGAGTACAGGTAAGAGGGAGTCAGCCAAATAGCTCAGCCATTAAGCTCCAGTGTATCTGCACACAAGTATTTACATAGCAAAGGTAGTGCACGTCCTCTGAGCCCACAGGGCAGGCTTGGACACTGCTTTCTGCAAAACCAAGACACTTCAGCAGTCCAAAAGTGAGGTGACTCCAGCAGCAGCAGCAGCAGCAGTTTGGCCACCTGACTCGCTCAGGCTTGACCACGCTGCTGTTCGGATCGACCCAAAATAGTTCTGGCTGCTTTGTCTGGGTCGACTTCCCCAGGATCTCACCAGAGCAGACCCTGCTTGCTTCCTTCTGGGGCCATTTGGGGCCATCTGTGAGGTCTGTGGGGCAGGAGGTGCCACACGGCCTTGACCTTCTCTGCGTGGGGCTTCAGGGAGGAGTGTCCCAACATCCTCCCGTGAGCTGCTCTCTGAAACAATTAACTGAATCAGCAGAATTGGAAAGCTGGGGAGGAGGCAGTTTTCTGTCTGTGGCATGGACAAGAGCTTGCTCTGAGTCCTGCTGTGCCACAGAGCCCTGTGCCATCGCTGGGGGCTGAGGACAGACCTGTCCCCAAGGATTTGCAGTCACCATTGCCGCGATGCAGGAAAGTTTACTGCCAACGCTCACCGACAGGGATAAACAGACAGATCTTCTCTGGAGCAGGCTGTGAATCAGATGAGAATTCCTTGTTGTCCTGTAAACCAGTGGGATGACTTATTATTCTCAGACAGATTGTAATAACTTAATGAGCCTCATGAGCATTAGCTGAATAAGAAAATCAGGTCATTTGGTGCTGCCAGGTGTTAATGATGAGTGAAGATATTTCTGAGCTAATCACTGGGCTAATGTCCCTTGGGTATTGGCTGCCTCGAATTCCTCAGTTTTATTAACTTTTACTGGTGAAATGGAAAAAGGCTTGTGTTGAAACACAGCCTCATCTGCTCAGTGAGGTCCATCCAACTCTGGGCTTAGCCATGGTGTTCTTGTGACCAGATTGAAGCTATCATTTCAGTACTTTCCTGAAAGTTTTGCTGGTGTGAATGAGAAGTACATTGAATTCAAGGGGACTAAATTCAGGGTGGATCCTGGCAGCTGCCTGAAGCGAAGAGACCGTGTGGGAGAGCTCGCGTGGCTGCGTGCCCACCCTCACCCTCCCTTGCATCTGCACTTCTGCCTTCCACCTCCCGTTCCTGACACTGCCTGTCTGTTTGCTCCATAGACAAGGACACAGACCCTGCCACTATCCAGGAAATCAGTGAGTCTGTTCTCTCCCTGCGTCTCCCCACGGATGCCGCTGCAGTCCTGAGAAAAATGACTGAGATCCAAAATCTGGCGCTGAAGCTGCAGTGCCCGGAGAGCGTGCTTGCCCAGACAGCCGAGGACATTGCTAGGGCCAAGAAGCTTCAGCAGGAGGCAGAACAAGCCAGGTCAGTTGGGGTTCAAGGGCTTTGGGCAGCTGGGGGTCACTCAGCCAGAGTGTGAGGTGGGTCTCGGTTGGGTTGAAATCTCACCCTGCTGGAGCTGCACCAACTCGCCCCTGCTCCTTGGTGTCCATACAGTGCCTAAAGGATGAGTCTGCAGAGTCTGCAGTCTCTGGCTGCCAAGAGTAGATCTCGTTATAGATACCGTAACAAGAAGGTCTTTACCAAAAGTAATGTAGGCTTTTATCTCTTGAGTCCCTGTGATGGGAGATGACAGGGTTGCCCTGGTATTACTTGATATTGGTGACCTACATCCTAATTGCACAAGAGAGCATGAGGAGATTAAATGGGCTATTTGTTTTCTGGGTGAAAGTTGGGAAGATTATCCCATGGCCCCTTAAAAAGTAATTACAGAGTGCCCTTGGAAATTTGGAGCATCTACTTTGTCACATGTTGACTTGCAGCAATATCCCAGTGTGAAGGTTAGTGGGATAAGCGTGTAAACTCCTTGATAGTGTCTGACACCTGCTTAACCTGCTGGAAGTGATGAGACAAGGGAGCCTGGCTTTCCATGGGGAGCTTCATTGCCTGACCCGAGTAGTCCCACTGCAAGCAGGGAAGTGGTTGTTGAAACCAGTTCAGTGGTTATTGCTTTCCCTTCAGTGCTTTTTCTTGTGCTACTTACAGAATAAATAGTTCTCACTAATTTAAAGGATGGTTTTTCTCTCCCCTCCTCGGTTTGTCTCCCCTGCTCAGGGCTATGAAATGGCAGTAACACTTCCCTTTGAGAGAAACCTGCCAGCAGTGCAGTGTGTACAGATGTGTGGTCTCCTTGCTTTTGTGGGAGGGAGACTGCAACCTTAGAATCATAGAATCATAGAATCATTTAGGTTGGAAGAGACCCCTGGGATCATGGAGTCCAACCATCAGCCCTACTCTACAAGTTCTCCCCTACACCAGATCCCTCAACACCACATCTAATCTGCTCTTAAACACAGTCAGGGATGGGGACTCCACCATCTCCCTGGGCAGCTGATTCCACTGACTGACTACTCTTTCTGTGAGAAACTTTTTCCTAATGTCCAGCCTAAACCCTACCCTGCTGCAGCTTGCAGCCATTCCCTCTTGTTCTATCACTAATTGCCTGTGAGAAGAGACCAGCACCAACCTCTCTACAATGCCCTTTCAAGCAGTGAAAGTTACCTTCTCAGTAACAATCCTGTCTTGCTTCTTCCTTCCTTATTTACTCTCTGCCACCACGATTTTCCAACTCATGCAATTCTTTACCCTCACTCCTGGCCATTCCCCACGTTTCCCCAGGAACCGGGCAAATGCCGTGGAGGGCAACGTGGAAGAGGTGGTTGGGAATCTGCGACGAGCCAACTCGGTGCTCCTGGAGGTGCAGGGTGCTATCAGGGGCTCCGGCTCTTCCCTCCGGTTCATCCAGGAGCGTGTTGATGAAGTGAGTGATGTGCAGTGATTTCCCAAATGGCAATACTCTGCCCTGGCCACTGTGCCTTCGAAACTTCCCCACTTGGTAGAGTCCTGCACCAGCGCAGCTGGGAAATGGAATCTGGTGAAGCTTTTGCTGTTAAAATTCTCTTTCATAGAATCATAGAATCATAGAATCATTTAGGTTGGAAGAGACCCTTGGGATCATCAAGTCCAACCATCAGCCCTACTCTACAAGTTCTCCCCTACACCAGATCCCTCAACACCACATCCAATCTACTCTTAAACAGTCAGGGATGGGGACTCCACCACCTCCCTGGGCAGCTGATTCCACTGACTGACCACTCTCTCTGGGAAAAACTTTTTCCTCATGTCCAGCCTAACCCTACCCTGCTGCAGCTTGCAGCCATTCCCTCTTGTCCTGTCGCTCATTGCCCGTGAGAAGAGACCAGCACCAACCTCTCTCCAATGCCCTTTCAAGCAGTTGTAGAGAGGGATGAGGTCTCCCCTCAGCCTCCTCTTCCTCAAACTAAACAATCCCAACTCCCTCAATCGATCCTCATAAGCCTTATTCTCTAGGCCTCTCACCAGTTTCGTGTCCCTCCTCTGTACTTGCTCCAGCACCTCAATATCTCTCTTGTGCTGAGGTGCCCAGAACTGGACACAATACTCAAGGTGTGGCCTCACCAGTGCTGAGCACAGGGGGACAATCCCCTCCCTGCTTCTGCTCGTCACACTATTTTTTATGCATCTGAGATGTGGCTGTCAGGCAGCATAGCTGGTCCCTGCAGAGGAAAAAAACAGTCATTAGGAGCGGGATTTGGGTGTGATTTCCTTCTCCAAATGTGGACCCACTCTGCTTTTAGATCCAGGCTGTTCTTGGTCCGGCTGAGAAGAACGTGAAGGCCGTGGCAGAGCAGCTGGAGGGGCTGTCGGAGAAGCTATTGCGGCTGCAGCGCGACGTGAACCAGAACCGCCTGTGGGCCAGTGATGCGCGGGACACGGCCAGGCAGGCGGGCGAGCAGGCCAGGAGCACCCAGCAGGTACTGGCCAAGGAGGTCACAGCCATGCTGTGCTCCCTTGCTGTCGTTAGACAGCAGAGCCAGCTGCGTCCTGGCATGTTTGTGGGTGAGGTGATGAGACTCTTCTGTTCGGGCCACAGCTTGTGTGTTGTCGTGTCACTCTGCATTAATCTGATGTGTTGTCTCGCTGCTGAATTTTTCCAGGATTCTCTCCCAATCCTAGTGCTTTTTACTGGAAACTTCTTTCTGCCTGAGGCAGAGTAACCCATACAGCTGTCAGTCAGCATCTTTCGGGGTGCATCACAAGCTGTTACCCATTTACGTGCTAAAATCATGGCAAAGCTCCATTTACTATTTAAAACAGATTCAACAGTGGAAAATCCCCTTCTCCTCAAGTCTTTTTGTGTGATGCTATGGCTTATTTGCTTCTCTGCAGGCTTTTGAACAGGTGAAACAGAAGTATGCTGAGCTGAAGGGGAGGATGGAGCAGAACCCAGTGCTGGAAGAACAGAGCCAGAGGGTGCAGAGCATAAACCAGGAGGCACAGGCCCTGTTTGAGGACACTCTGAAGATGGTGCTCAAGATGGAAAGTAAGACTCCTTGTGAAGTCAATGTAATAATCTCACACCCCCTGGGGGGAAGGGCTTTTGAACTCCTAGCAAGGTGAGGGAAAGAAAATTAGGAGGCAGACAGCATACTTTAGGCAGCGAGACGGTGCAGACTTGGGCTGCATCTGCTGGTGCTGTGCCAGTAGATTCAGGATTTGCCTGGGGGAGTGGGTGGCCGTGGAAGGGATGCCCTGCCTGCCATGTCAGTGTGCCCCCATTTTCTTCCACACCCTCACTTCCACTTTTAAGCATTCCTAAGTAACGGCTTTGTTTGGAGCACTTTGTGTTGGGGTGTTCTGAGGGGGAGGAGGGGGAAGGCGAGAGGAAGATGAGATGTTTGCTTTCATCGCCCCAGCAGAGCTGGCAGGAGGGAAGTGGAGGCTAGGCTGGGGAGTGCAATGGACATAAATGCCTTCCTCCTGTCCCATCAGCACATCAGTCAACCCTTTCCTGCCCTCTCTCCTCAGCTTTAGAGATGGAAATTCAGGAAAGCAACAAGGCCTTGATGTCCAAGTCTGCCAGGCTGTCGGACCTGGAGGAGTGGGTGGGGAGCATCCGTGACACCTTCAACAAGAAAGTCGCCCACTATGAGAGCTGCTCCTGAGCGAGTGCCTTCCTCCTCTGCAGGCACTGACTTCTGGATTTATTCCCATTTTCTGGCTGGACTTCTCATGTGCCTGACATCTCCATTTTTAGCCAATTCCCTTTCTGTACCTGTGGAAAATAGCTGCATCGAGCCAAAGGAGCAGCCCCCTGGAGAGGACGAACCTTGCTTGGACTGGCTGGAGCTGCCCAGTGTTGTAGGAAAAAGGGGGAGAGACATCAGTCTTTCGTTGCAAATGGAAACTTCCCTGAAGCTGCTATTTCCAGAGGGGTTTAGAAACCATGACATTATTTCTTATTCCTGTTTTAGCTCTTTTAGCTGAATTTCACTGTTTGAATTAAAACCCTCATGTGGGGCTTTTTAGAACTTTTTATCTATGCTGCAATTAGTCCTTAAAACTTGCTGTGGCTTCAGTGCTTCCCTCCTAGACCTTCCTTTAAGAACTGGATCACAGAAATGGAGATTTTTATCTCCATCTTACCTGTACAACATACCTGTATTTATTGGGGCAATAGGAATGCGATCTCATACACAAAGGGGGAGTCAAATGTCTTGTTTGACTTTCTGCCACCATCTGCTTCTTTGCCCTGTCACGCATTGCCAGAAAAATACCAGAGGGAGCAGGTCTGCAGCTGCAGGGGGAACGCTTTACAGGGGACTTAATAGACCGTTTCCACACCAGAATTTCTTTGAATAAGCAAGAGGCACTCTACAAAACAAATCTCAGCTTTATTAAGCAAGTATTTATTGTGCAATTACAGAGTTGAAAGCAGGGGATTTAGGCCTTGCTGTGATTATTATCAGACGTAAAGGAGGGTGCAAGCAGGTTGTTCTCTCCTTTCAGAGTCAAAGTGAGAGCTGGGCAGCCTTGCTGGGCAGCTGCTCCACGCTGAACTGCAGAGTGCCAAAGCCTGGGACTAACCAAAATCCAAGGAATGGATGGGATGCAGATTGTAAAAATAACTGAGCCACCACTGAGTAAAACTCCGCATGGTTTAGGGGGTTGACGTTGCGCAGTGCCCTGGTTACACCTTGGACAACTAAAGAGTGTACAGAGAACAGAAGCTTACAGCATTGAGCGGTGCCATATGGATAATATACACTGAATATGAGAGCAGTAGCCTCAGATTTTTCCCTTGCTAAAGTGCCTTCTCCCAGCTTGAACGATCCAGAGACACCCCGAGGTCACTGCAGTGATGGATGCCTGGGACTAACGTGCTGCTGTCGCTGCTGCCTGCTTCCTCCTGGCGGGGGACAGCCTCCTTTCTCGCTTGCACTGTCGGTGTCTGGCCTTGAAGTGCAGAAAAGAGTAAAACAGCCCTTCTGTTTCTGCAAGAGAGAGCATTTCAATGGAGGGTTGAGCTTTGTTTCACTAGACCGCCACCTTCAAAATGTGCTCAGTTAATGAGCAGGAGCATGGGGGTAGGAACAGCTTAGATCCCTTTCTGGGCTGTGTTTATAAAGGGCTATTGGAAGGGACCTTTTTGGAGCCTATAGGGGATCTTGCCTGCATTTGTCTCTTCTATGAGTTCTTTGTGTATTTCAGTTCTCATCATACAATCTCATCAGAAAAGTGTCTTAAAAGAGAATAGGATGTAACTTGCTTGGTGTAGCTTTTGTGGAGAGCTCTGCTAGCCCACGCTCACCTTGGAGGGGCACTCTTTATGGCAGGATCTCAGCGATACCTCTTACCGCTCGCAGGTACCGCCGTGCAATGGTTACAAGTGAGCACATCCTGAATTAATCCCAGCTATGGTCAAAGATGGGTGGGATGATGCTTTCATGATTGTACTCTGCTCCCCTACAAGACAAACAGCTCCATGCTCTGCTCTCCGGTGACAAAGCCACTTAACCTGACCCGCCTGGGCTGAGGCTGGGGAAGGGAACAGCCCTTGGGGCTGCAGAGGTGTCTATGTCTACACTTGGCCGTGGACCAGCAGCCTCTTGTCAGCCCTTTGCTCGTGGCCACAGCTGAGACCCAGCTGAAAAGGCCTCATCCCAGCTGATGGAGCTGTTTGGTCCCAGTCTGACTCCCAGTGAGCAGCTCTGAATAATACAACAGGTCCATGCTCGGCTTCCCTTCACACACTCCTCAGGCAACTCAATTGTAAGAGCTGGATTCAGAGCCACTGGACTGGCCTTAATGGAAGCCGAAAGATGATTTCTTCCTTCAAAGAGGGTTTAGATCAGGCTTTTTCTGGTGCAAAAAAAACCCTGTGAGTCAATTTATTTCGTGCACAATCGCTTTGCTCTTTGTGCCTTTCCCTTTTTCATGCCATAATGGGATTAATTGAAAGCAGCTAGTGCTGGATTGCAGAGCACTTACCGCTGGCAATGTGGGGAGCCCGGTGGCTACCTCCTCATCACATGATCAAACAAACTCCAGTTTGCCCAGTGCCACAGTGAGAAGAGTGTTTACTGGTTTTCATTGGAACGAGAACTTCTGATTTGAAATGACTGGTTGGAAACGGGAGAGAAAGGAGAAAAAAAGAGAATTAGCAATATTTGCCATCGTTCTGCAGGTGAATTGAAAACGTGTTTTTAACATGAAGAACATCAGCTGCTGAAAGCAAAGCAGAACTGGGTGCCAGTCAACGCTGCAGCAAATGCCTGTACTTGAAGGGTGGGTGTCAGGAGGATGGGGACAGGCTTTTTCCAGTGGTGCCCAGTGACAGGACAGAAGGGAACGGGCACAAACTGGAACACAAGAAGTTCCAGCTAAACATGAGGAGGAACCTCTTCCCTGTGAGGGTGGCAGAGCTCTGGAAGGGGCTGCCCAGAGAGGTGGTGGAGTCTCCATCTCTGGACCTGCTCTCCTGTGGGACCTGCTCTGGGTGGACCTGCTCTGGCAGGGGGTTGGACTAGATGATCTCCAGAGGTCCCTCTCAATCCCTTGTCACTCTGTGATTCTGTGAAAGACAGGGTCCTGACACTCAGCCCCAGCTGAGTAATTGGCATCAACAGTTCTAACCAACAGTGATTTGGGGTTTTGGAGAGAAAAATGTGCTGGAGTCCATGAGTGTGGCCCTGAGTGCTACTGCCTCGGCTCTCTGCAGGCTCTGCCTGGGCAACCTGCCTCACCTCCAGCTCCAACAGCCATGGGAGACACTGGGCTGGGCACAGCCATCCAACCCCTCTGTCCTTAGTCCTCCCTCCTTTCTGCCTCCACCTGGGGCTGGCAACTCATGTGCCAGGTCACTCCTTCCAGGGATGGTCGCTTCCATAGACTTTGTTGGAAGTGATGGCTAATGACTGGGATACCTACTGGGATTTTGCAGACTTTTTAAGCAGCACCGTCTCGGAGCAGAAGGACGTCTTTGTCTTGTCGTGCCCCACGCAGGCAGGACTGCAGCCACAGGAGGTTCTTCCTGGGGGGCTGTGGTTCTCCGGCAGGACCAGGCTGCTGCCCGTGGGCATCGCCACCTTCTCTGGGTGGCTTTGGAGCTTTCCCTCTCTCCTTCCCTTGTCTTGCTCCAGCTGTGAGGGAGGGCCTGGGCAGCCCCGTGTGGGGACGGGGGGCTGAGGGGTGTCCTTGTCTGCATTTGGGGTTGCTGGCCGGCTGGCCACCGCAGGGGTGTTGGGTCTGGACGCCTCCGAGACCTGGATAACGGGGAGGGTGCTGTCGGCCGCGGCGTGACCGTTCATGTGGAGCTTCTTCATGTGGTGCACGACGGCTGCGGCGTTGAAGGCTTGCTGGAGAAGAGGAGAAAAAACACCCAGGGTGAGGGAGAGTGGAGTGATGCTGGGCTGGGTGGGTGCTGGGGGATAAGGGGACTGTCCCCAACCCCGGGGTGGGCAGTACCCACTGATGGTACAGGGTGTGGGAAGTGGGACCTGCTCCTCCCTGGCATAAGCACCACCAGTACAAACTGCGGATGCTTTGGAAGATTAAACCGGTTTCTCCAGGAGGAACCTGGGGGGCAGCTGTAAATTACCCCACGGGGTGAAGCAGAGACTAGAGCTGAATTTTGAAGGTAGTTAAGGTGGGTCCTGTGGCAATTCCCCTTGCCACTNTAGAGCTGAATTTTGAAGGTAGTTAACATGCTATTGTACATGGCAGTGGGTCCTGTGGCAATTCCCCTCACCACCCAAGTTCTTACTAAAACACTTGATGTAAATGAAGTACCGATTTCCCTCAAGACTGAAAGGAGGAAAAGCTGGATTCAGCTCCCAAAAAGATCTGCTGGTGGAGCACCAATTCACCCCCTCAGTTAAAGGCAATAATCATTTCCCCCTCCCCTTCACTTCCTTGGCGGGGCCGCTCTACTGCTCTGGTTTGGTAGATCCACCGCTCTGCTCTGCAGCAGGGAGCATCCCTCCGAGTGGGCTGCGGGCAGTAACTGCAGCCAGTTGTCAGGCAGCCGTTGGAGGGTCTTGCCACCGGGTGCTCCCCACACCTCCAGGTGCTCCCTATACATCTGTGTGCTCCCCACACCTCTAGGTGCTCCCCACACTGCCAGGTGCTCCCCACACCACCAGGTACTCCCCCCATGGCTGGGTGCTCCCCACACCTCCGGGTGCTCCTCTCTGGGTGGACCTGCTCTGGCAGGGGGTTGGACTACCCACACCTCTAGGTGCTCCCCACACTGCCAGGTGCTCCCCACACCACCAGGTACTCCCCCCATGGCTGGGTGCTCCCCACACCCCTGGGTGCTCCCCACACCTCTGGGTGCTGCCTATATGTCTGGGTGCTCCCCACACCACTGGGTGCTCCCTATACATCTGGGTGCTCCCCACACCTCCAGGTGCTCCCTATACGTCTGGGTGCTCCCCAAACCTCCGGGTGCTCCCTACACCTCCGGGTGCTCCCTATATATCTGGGTGATCCTCACACCTCTAGGTGCTCCCCGCACCTCTGGGTGCTCCCTATACATCTGGGTGCTCCCCACACCTCTGGGTGCTCCCTATACGTCTGGGTGCTCCCCACACCTCTAGGTGCTCCCCCCATGGCTGGGTACTCCCTACACCTCTAGGTGTTCCCCACACTTCCAGGTGCTACCCCCATGGCTGGGTGCTCCCCACACCACCAAAGCCCCGTTTATTGCTCCATGGCAGTGACACAGCTCGAGGCTCCCACCGGCAGTGACTTACCCTCCATTTGCTCTTTGCAAAGTTCTTCTGAATCTGAGCGCTGACAGATGGGTATATGTCACGGTGAAGGGCTGTATTTCCATTAATCCTGCAGATGGGGAGAGGAGAAAATGGGCTCGTAGGCAGATGGCATTTGTAAGGCATTCCACATTCTGCAGGCAACCGCCTGCTTTGTACGTTCAATCAGCAATAATTAAACCCAAAGGAAAAACAGCAACAAAATGTAAGGCAAACACACGCTTCAAAGCTTGGGAAAGCTCAGGGGGGAGGGGTGGGGGGATTTCATCTTTGCCTCTGTTTATGGAGGCAAATATGCACAAATCGCATCTTTAATTATTCATCATTTTTCTTTCTTGGTGCATAAAGAAGAGGCTCCCCAGGCCACGGGAGGCAGAGGGTGACGTTCCTAATGGAGGCCGGGAGACGGCCCTGCTCTGCCCCAGGGGCTGGCAAGGCCCCGTGGCTGCTGGCTACTCACCATGGGTGCCGCAGGGCTTCTTCACAGGTGAACCTCGTGCTTGGGTTTTTCTCCAGCAAGTGTCTGATGAAATCCTTGGCTGTTTGGGGAGGGGAGCAGAAGCAGAAAGAAAAGGTTATTTTCTCCTTGTCCTGAGATCTGATCCTGACGGGACGTGGCAAACGCTGGTGGATAAAACCTGGCAGAGGTCAGCCCTGAGGGGGGTGTTTGTCCTCCTTCATCTCCTCCTTAGCATGAGGTGTTTCATAGAATCATAGAACCATTCAGATTGGAAGAGACCCTTGGGATCATGGAGTCCAACCATCAGCCCCACTCTACAAAGCTCTCCCCTACACCAGATCCCCCAACACCACATCTCATCCACTCCGAAACACAGTCAGGGATGGGGACTCCACCCCCTCCCTGGGCAGCCCAGTCCAGGCTCTGACCACTCTTGCTGGCAAGAATTCTTTCCTAATGTACCAAACCTATGTTAATTTGAGTTGAACTATTCAGCTAAAAAATACCTCTCAAAATCATCAGCAAGTGCAAACTGAGCAGGTTTATGAGTTGCCCTGAAGGGTATTTAGGTCCCTGTATTTTCATTTATTTTTTATTATTTTTGTTTGGTTGGTTTGTTTTTGTTTTGCAGGGAGGATTGCAGTGTGTGTAGTTACGTCCTGACAAACCTCCTGCCAGTTTTTGTGTCTGTGTTTGAAAGACTGATGTTCAAAACCGCCAAGACGTTGCCTTCAGTAAACCCTGTGCCTGCGGGCTGCCCAGCAGGTGAGTGTGGTGGGAGGGTGCCGTGGGGGCTGTCAGGAAATGTCACCCCATGGGGAGAAAAGCAAAGGGAAACAGAACAAAAACCTCAAATCCCAAAGTAAAAAATGGGGTAACCCCCCACAAAGTTCCTCTTATTCTATGGGAAACCTAAGACCTCTCTGAGCTGGTTTGTGGAGATCAGAGCTGGGTTAACGGAGGCTTCAGCCCTGATGCCATGCTCCAGGCAGGATGCAAGGTGGCAGGATGGGGAGCACTGGGGGTGCCCAGGGGCTTGGCAGGCACGGGATCGTGCCTGGGGGGCTCATGGTTGCAGCTGGTGGGAGGGAGCGCGGTGGTTCCCAGCACCAGGAATTTACCTGACTCGGAGATATCATCCCAAAACGGAGACTCAAACTCATAGTAGCCTTCCTTAATCTTTTCAAAGAGTTTGGATTCTGTCTCCTCGTAGAAAGGGGGGTACCCGCAGAGCCTGGAAGAGAGCAGAAAGCAGCCCACCTTCAGAGCTGCCACCCGCCTCGGCGCAGGCCTCTGCAGCCCGGGCACGCGTGGGCAACAGGAGTGAGAGAGTGAGTAACGGGCTGCTCTGCCCACCCAGCCATCCCTCACAGCAAAGTGTATCAATAAAGCTGCAGAAAAGAGTTAAAAACTTAACTGCAGCAGCGAAAGGACAAAGCCACAGCTGGTACATCGCTGCGTGGTGTGGGAGGAAATGAAACAAAAAGTACCGAGGAAGATTGAATGGTATTTGTAGGCAACTGAAAAAAAAACCCCACAAACAGCCCCAAAGCATAGGATGAGGCACATAATAGAGAAAATGTGATTCCTTTTATCTCTGCTCTAGTGAATCCATGCAAAGGAAGGATTCATGGCTGCTGTGTTCCCGCAGCGAAATGGGGGAGGTCTGGTATCGCCCCCGCTGGCGCTGCCGCCCTGCAGAGGAGTGTGTGGCGACAGAGGAGCTGGGAAAGTCATAGAATCAACCCTAGAATCATTCAGGTTGGAAGAGACCCTTGGGGTCATGGAGTCCAACCATCAGCCCCACTCTACAAAGCTCTCCCCTACACCAGATCCCCCAAACCCACATCTCATCCACTCCGAAACACAGTCAGGGATGGGGACTCCACCCCCTCCCTGGGCAGCCCAGTCCAGGCTCTGACCACTCTTGCTGGGAAGAATTCTGTCCTCATCTCCAGCCTAAGTGGTGGCAGAACGAGTGGGCTGCCCTTCTCTCGTACTCACAGGATGTAGGTGATGACTCCAATGGACCAGCAGTCGACGGCTTTGCTGTACGGCTTCTGGGCCAGCACCTCGGGGGCTGCACAACGGCAAAACCGAATGAAAACTCTGAGAAATGATAATGTTCCCAACATTGGGTAAAGCAGTAGTTCCTGCTACGTTTGGTCCCTGAGGTGCCAGGGAGAGAATCAGTCCTAAACGAGCCCATTCACCAGTGGGATTGGTTTGTGCTTTCTGTAACTATTTTATGCCATTGAATAGAAAGAACCACTGATAATTTCTGCCGGTGCCCCGAGGTTTTAACTGGTGACTGTGGATCAAGCCACTGCAGTCTGGTGGGCGTTGAACAAAATCCCACTGTGTTGAAATTAGTTTTGTACTTTTTCAGCAAATATATGACTAGCACTGAATTACACTGCCCTTAAAATTATCCTTTTGTTTGCACTTTTAAACATTCTGGGATTTCACAGCCTCTCTGCTCATTTGTAATCCGGCCTTTATGTGGTCCGTGCAGTGCATGGGTGAGCAGCAGGTTGTTAATACATGGTTATGGATTTCTTTTCCTTTCTTCTAGGGGATGGACTGTATGGGCACAACCTCCACCTGCACAAGCCCATTCCTGATCCTCCACTCACCGACGTATCCCGGGGTCCCGCAGGCTGTGGACATGATGCCGTTCTGTTCCATTTTAGACAAGCCAAAGTCTGTGATCATGATTTTGGAGTTCTCTTCGGGGGTAAGGTAAAGGAGGTTTTCAGGCTGTGAACACAGAGTGGTCAGAGGTTGAAATTTGTGGTAGAAAAAATGGGAAGGAAGGGCAGAAAGTCCTGGGGCAAGGGAGGCAGAGCCCGTGGCCGTGGTGGCTCCCCGTGGCACTGCTGGGGACGAGGGTCAGGGCTCACCTTCAGGTCACGGTGGACGATCCCGTTTTCGTGGAGGTACTTCACCGCTGTCAGGACCTGGTGGATCACCAGGCTCGCATCTTTCTCCGTGTAAACCCCTCGTTCCAAAATGCGGTCAAACAGCTCTCCCCCAGATACCCTGTGGGAAAGGTAGTTCAGGCAGAAAAAGACCAAAGAGAAAATTAAAGAAAGCTACTTGTGCTTTTCTGTACCAGGCAAGAAAACTTTCTGGGCCTTTCACATCATCTATGGCAGAACCCTTCCTTGGGCAGCAGTTTTTGAGAGGCTGAGAGGCCGATGGACACTCTTGAGTGCAGATTCAGGGTACCAGTAAGTGTTACTGGTAAACCTGGGGAATTTGGGCCAGGTTAGGAGGCAGCTCCCGCAGGTGTCCGTCATGGCAGGCAGGGCTGGCTCCAGGCTCTGCTTCACCAGCAGATCTGTGTTTTCCTGTGATTGCTTCCTTGAGCAAAATCTGCAAGTTAGCAGTAGCAGCCGGGTGCTCCGAGCTGCTTTCTCTGCATCTGACACGTTGCCCGTTTTCATTTCTAGAAACCCTGCATGGCACAGCTTTAATTAGAAATACTTCTGTCTCTGCCCCGCTAAACTGTGATGAATTAATTTGCATAAATAGATCCTAATCTTGGTTTAAAAACTAAAAGCTAAAAGGAGCAGGGGCCAAGGCAGCGTGAGACGGGTCCCGTTAGTGCCCCGTTAGCGAGAGGAGATTGATGGGCTCCCGTGTGGCCAGTTAAAGAGCGGGACTCAGGAGCGTGGGTGAGAAATAGGGTGCATGGCCCTGGTCCTGCCTCCTCTTCCTCTGTGACCCCCAAAGAAACAGCTTGGTGGACACTTACAGCTGCATCACCAGGTAGAAGTGGGTTGTGCTCTCGTAAATATCTTCTAAAGTCACGATGTTTTCATGCTTGATTCTGCAAAGATAAACACAGGTGAGAAACAAACCTGGCAAGGACAAAGCGGCTTTTCAAGTGGAAAACCCACCAGTTGCCTTGCTGTGATCCCCAGTGAGGGTCCACTGGGCTGTTCCTGGCCGATTTTGATGCCACAGCAAACTCCCTTGGCAGCACCAGGCATCAGCCATGGAGGACCAGGCCAGGAGAAACTTTGCTAATCTACTAATTCACAGTAATATTTGTACAGTCTTCAAAAAGAAATACTTCTTTCTTTTACATAATTCTTACTGTAAAGCCCCACATCTTGGGAAAGGACACGTGTTCTACTTGTCAATGGACGCATACTCACTTTTTCAGCACTGCTATTTCGTTCTCCAAGCTGCTCTCCCGTGTGAGGGGAGACTTCTTGATGCACTTGAGAGCGAAGAGCTTGCCAGTGCTTCTCTGCTTCACCAGGAAAACTTCTGAAAAGGCGCCTCTGCGGAGAGAAGTTGTGTTTCAGCAGGTGCTACTGCTGTGAACTGGGAGGATAGTTACAGGGGGAAAGAAAAAAAACAAGAAAAAGCAATATGGTAGTAATTTAGCTCTATAGGATGCTGATTGTAAAGCTAGAATTACATCTCCAGCAGCCCCAAACTTGGGATATTTGGTGTAATATGTAGAAAAACCTCCAGAATGTTCTCTGTAGAGAAAAGGTTATTTTCACAGAGCTCGTCACGAAGCGGTGTTGAGGCAGTCGACAAAAAAGATCCCTGGAATGAAATTAAATCACATTCTTTGGGACTGTCTGTAAAGACAGAGAAGGGTTTTACTGGTCCAGAGGTCCAGGCAATGGGTGAGCTCCAGCCGTGTCCAGCTCAGAGCTCTCAGTTGTCAGGACATGCCTCGGGTGGGTGATTCCCTGATTCTGTGGGCACAGGAAGAGACACCTCCGTAGTCTTGCAGCTCACTCTCCTTCAAGGAACCTTTGCCCATGAATCCATTGGGAATGGGGGCATTTCCCTGGGCTAATGCCAGCTACACAGAGGAGCTGTATCAGTGTGAGTGGGGCAGGGCACAGCTCGGGGGAGCTGGGGTCAACAGTCTGGGGAAGGATCAGCAGCCTCTGCTCTAACAGGGCCAGATTCCTGCTTAATACAAATCGTGTGTCCTGAAAGACCCCATGGTCTTAGAGCAGTCCTTCACTTTCCCTGCCAGCATCATCCTGAGGGCTGAGACAGCCCAACTGCGGTGAGGGGAGCCCAGTTATGCTGCAGTTTGGGTGTATCAGCCAACGTTCTGTGTATCCAAAATGTATGGATAACCTCAGTTAATATTTATATACAACATCTCATTGTTTTCCTTCCTGCAGAGACTAATACCTGTGTACCCTGGGACAGTGTGTGTCTCATACATCCCTGATAAGGTGAACCCACAGCAGCCACGAGCAGGCATTTACAATGTGCCTAAAGCTCACAATCCTGTTAAGGGTTTGTCTTAGGCAGGCGAACACGTGTCTTGGGGCAGTGACAGTGCACACTTTGCCAGGGCAGTCCTCGATAATCCTCATCAAATGAGCAGCAGATTAATTGATGGCAGTTAAATGGAACTTGCCACCGAGTCTGCAAAGCCCTGGAGGGAGCTGGAGGGCAGGGGGAGGAAGGTACCATGAAAGCACCTTCCTGGGTGGGATGCTGTTGCAGAAAACCCAATAAACAAGGGCAGAAAAGCTCCTATATTTCATTAAAGAAGGAATCCAGCACACTGTGCAGATAGATTGTCTGAGCACGGAGCTGTACCCATCTGGCGAGCGGCGCTTCGCTCGTGTGTCTTCGTTAGCGAGCGGCAGCCGGTGATGGCACAGGGTCTGCAGGAGCCAAAGGCAGCTCCTTGCTCAGCTCACCCCTCTTCCTCCTCCTCCATTAGCCCCATGGTGCTGCTGAAACAATGTGCAAGACCACTGGGACTGTGAGGAATTGGTACTGGTTCCCAGCAAGGGGGAGGGATTCCTTTTAAAAAAGCAACAAAAAGAAACCCCAAACAGAAAACCCCTCAGATGTTTGGGAAGGTGCCCCAACAGATGAACTTGAATCTTTGCTTCACTCAGTAAATTGGGTGCAAATTCTTCCAGCCCAAAAAAGCAGTTTGTGTTGGGACTTTTTCCTTGTTTCACACTTTTTTTTCTCCTTTCATCCATTTGAGTTCCAAAGGCTGTTCTGTGGAAAGACGCTTCGGGTTCTTGAGAGCTCTCAGGGAATGGGAAGGGACCTCACTAAGGTCCCTGATCCAACAGCTGGGGAAGGCAAGAGTAAATTCCAGGTAGTTTTAGGTCCTAGGTCTTCATTTATATTCTTTGGGTAGCTGAAGTGGTGCATGTGGAAAAAAATCCCAATTTCTAATGCTAAATTTTCCTATTAATGTAATAGTAGGAAATGAACAACCTACAAATCAGATGCTGGGGCATCTGCTTTATATATCTGTCCCCAACAGTTTATAATAATTATGCCCCTTATTAAAAAATGATGAATCAACAAGTTGGCTAGGAGAGAACACAGCTTTTTCTAGCCTTGTTCCTTTAAAGAAAGCTGCTGGATAATTTAACTAATTCCTGAGGCTGACCAGGAACGGCATCATTTAAAATGTTGCCTGGCTCCAGAGTAGCTGTCTTTTGGGAGCTCTGCCGTGGGATCTAAAGTCACAGAAAATCTGCCTGTGATGGAACTCGCTGGTGGAGGTAATTCAATTCCTCCTCCACCACCTTGGAAATGTTTTCTTGTCTCATTCGCATGAATAGGCAAATTAAGCTGTTAATTCCCGGAGAAGTATTGTACAGCTTCAACATCCTTGTTCTTGTTTCGTCCCTCAACTGAGTCAGGGTTTAGGAGCTAAATATACACGTTATTGTTATAATACCTCTCCCAGAGCCGTCCCTTGACCTTGCTTGGCCTTGTACCAGCAGCTCAGTGTGCCCGGCAGCACACGGGCAAAAACCGAACGGGCTTTGAGGGGAAGGAGGAGAGGGCAGAGCTGCCCCCGAGGCGGTGGGAAGGAGCTGCTTTGGTGCCTCTGGGCAAGCGTGAGCCACGAATCACAGCTCACCCACCCCTCACCTCAGGATCAGTGCCTGACTCAGGAGATGTTTTCTCATGACACTGGCCAGTGCCGAGAAGCCATGGCCCTGGGCTGGGGAGTGAGTATCACAGAATCACAGAATATCAGGGATTGGAAGGGACCTTGAAAGCTCATCTAGTCCAATCTAGTTTTGAATGTCTCCAGAGAAGGAGACTCCACAACCTCCCTGAACACTGGAAGGGCAGCCCCTTCCAGTGTTCAGATCTAGAGGTGTCTAGACCTGGGGAGCAGCTCTGGTACTTACGATCCCAGGGCCTCCATGAAAATGAACGTTTTTCGGATGTTGCTTGTCTGTTTCTTCCAGGAGCTGCTGTCATCCTCTTCCTTGCGACCCATCTCCTCCAGAGTGGAAGCAGGGAGCGCTGTGAGGAAGAGGAGGAGGAGAGAGGTGACTGATGGGGCACGTGCTCACGTGAAGAACGGGACTGCCCTGGGCTAGCTGGGCTCAGGGTGCCGTGAATGGTGTTTGCTTGCCCAGAGGAGTCAGACTTGTCGAGTGGGTGAAATTCTCTGCTGGTTTTGCTACTCACAACCCTTAGTGCTGACCATGGCCCTGTTGCTCCGTCCCGCTCTGTCCCGCTCCAGCCGTCAGAGCAGCGAAATACCAGATCAGCTGGGGAGGAGCTGGTGACCATATGGTAACGCTCACTTGTCAGTATACTCATCTAGCACATGCTGGCAATTACAAATGTTTATATTGTGCTTCATATTTATATACCAAACGGTTGCTAATTTTAACTAGAGCATCCATGAGTTAATGGATTAGAAGTTAGGTGCAGCCAGTGATGGAGATGGATGATAGTTGAGCTGCTTTATTGCTCAAATAATAAACTGTTTAAAGAGCTCGTGACTGCAGGGAGGGGAGTCGAGATAAAACATTTTGTTGATCTCTCTTGTGCAGTTTGTGCTGCTGTCGTCTTTAATTCCTGTTAACTGACAGATTGCTTTTGCTCTGAGTCATAAACCTTCCCATTGCCTTTTTCTCACAGGGCTGCGATGCCGTGGCGCTGGCTGGTGGGATGGAGAGGGGGTGCCCTGCAACCTGTCCTCCCAAGCCACCATTTGGTATGCTGGGGCAGAGAGAGCAGCTCCCAGCAAACGCCAGTGTGTGGAGTCGCCCCTGCTTCGTGGGGTGATGGCTGAGCCTGGGTTATCGGCGCCGGAGGATGGAGCTGCAGGAGATCTGCTCTGTCAGGATCCCTGGCTGACCCGTGTGTCTGAAACACGTGCCATCCCTCATGGGTGGCTTGACCTTGGCCAGGTCCCAGTCCCCGACCTGCCTCCAGCACTAAGCTCTTCAGAGCAGCGGCTGCCCCGCTCCGCGCTCCTGCATCCTTGACCGACCGTGGGGAGCTCACCTGAGAGGTGGGGGAATTAGAGCTTGCACAAGGTGTGAAGTGCTACACAGACATCTAAGCACTCTTAATAAGATAAGACCTAACATTGCAGAACTGGAAGAACGCTGGAAGGTGAAAAATAGGTGAATAGAAGAAAAAACATAAATGTAAACAAAATGTGGCTTGTCCACACTATCGGGAAACAAAAGAAATGCGCTGGGGTTTGGGTGCTGGCACCTGGAGCATCCCCTTGGCATGTGGAGCATCGTGCTTCCTGAGAGCAGGAACAGCCACCCCACGGCCCATGAGCCACAGCTGGGCCTTTGAAAGGCAAAGCAAGAGTCTTTTTGTGTAGAAGTGAGCGTTTGGAAAAGGCAGAAGTGTTAAAGCAGAGAAAAAGCTGGAAGGTGGCGCTTCGTGACAGACAGCTCAGATATTGAATTCCTTCTGAACCTCCTTTATCTCCTTAATTAGCACGGTTTCAGGATTTTGAGCTCCTTGACACAATTTTTTAAAGGTTAATTTAAGAGTATTGGAAACAAAATTGACTCAATTGTAAATAACTGAAGGCTTCAGTCTATAAAACCACTAAAGACCAGCGAGCACTTCACCTTTGTTCACCTTCTGGATTCTGATGCGTGTGTAACTCCTAGAAATACAACTCCATGTGAAAAGCAGCCATATCCTGCTGTTTGGAATCAGTGAAGATCAAAGGTTCCTCACCAAAACGCTGATCAATTAGTAGAAACCTTCCTGCCAATTATTTCTGGCCCCAGAATGAAGTTTGCCTTCGCAGTAACCTGCCCATCCCACCCAAATCTCTGCAGAACTGGAATGTCACAACAAGAGAATTCTCAGCAGAGGTGTCCAGCTGCTGGGGGAAGGTGAATTTTATCCACTTGAACCCAACACCAAGTGCACAATGCTGGTACGGTGGTGAAGGACAGGTAAAAGGCAGATGCCCCCTCTCTGTTTCTTTTCCAGCCTCCTGGCCAACAAAGGATGTGAAAAAAATAATAATAATTTAAAAAAAAGAAGTAGGACAGTCTGGCCCCAGGGACGAACAGTATTTTAGTCCCTGTCCCTGCGCTGAAGCACGGCCCAGTTGGCACGAGCTCTTCTAGGGGCAGCCCAGAAACCCCTCCTGGGGAGGCCGGACCAGGCTGTGGTACCAGGACAGAGGTGACCATCCCCCCGTGGCGGGAGGTGGCAGTGGAGCCACCAACACTTCTGTGAACTGGGCCCAGTCGAGCCCAAGTGTCTGATCTGCCCAGTGTTGGCTCATTGAAGCTCGACTCCCTCAGTGTCCTCACATTTCATTCCTTACAGATTCAACAAGTCTCTCTTTAAGATGGATTTTGCTGCTGGGGGAAGGTAGTACCGTGTTTTCTTTATTCTCCTGTGAATCATCTGCTCATCTTATAGTTCCTCCTTCTGTCACTCGCCGCGTACGGCACTTGGCGCTGCTGCTATCTGGAGGAAAGGCTGGATGAATCGCTCTGACTCCCTACACGTGCCTTTGATTTCCTGCTTTCTCAGTTTCTCTGTGCCATCATGAGCAAGTCATTTCCTGCCTCCCCTCGCCTTTCTGCGGGGAAGGGGGTAAGTGCTGCTATTTTGAGAGCAGAGGAACGAAACGTTTGAATCGCCTGACATGTAAAGCTGCATATGTGCTCGGGTGATGAATACCTGCCCACCTCCCTCCTTCCTCACGTGGGAACACACTATTCCCCCTGCTTTTTTTCTCTTTAGATACACAGGGGGAGGCATTTGCGAAGGGGCAGGACGGGGTGACGGGTCGGGTGGCTCTCCTGGGACAGGCTCTGGGCATTGCCTTTACTCTGTCTCTCCGTCTGGTTAAGCCACTTGTTGCACTTGGTGGCGGTTCACGAGGATGCAGTGTTTGATCTGTTTGCTGTCTGGGTTTTGCTATCTATCCAGGCCCTGGTCCAAGAGCATCCCGACCTTTCCTGGTGCTAGCACGCAGCGCGGGGGTAGCAGGGTTTAATGTGGCTGCTCACTTCCCTGGGGAAGCTTTGCTTTCCACAGGAGTAGAAAGCATCAGAAGAGAAGTTGGGCGAAGGGCTCTGTGCAGGTTTTCCTGCCCTACCATGTGTCCGTCTGCATGTGCTTCGTTTGTCAGAGCCCTCCTGACCACCCCCTTCCCCATGAGTGGCCACCCCTTGCCTCAGTGACACTTCTTCCAGCCCCAGCCCAGCGGTGGGATGCACAGACAGGACAAACCCGACACATGCTTGATAAAATGCATCCTTTTAAACCCCTGATCTCGAGCGGCATCGCCCTTCTGTCCATCCACCTTTCCACACCGTGAGAGCACCGGAGCGGTCAGCCAGACACAGGGCCACCCCTTGATGAACGCAGCTACACACCTCCAGAGGTGAAAGTGAAGTGAGATAACTCTGCTTTAATTTGCTTAAGCCTCCCTCTCCCCCACTGCAGCTAATTAAGCAATATGCATTACCCCAGCCTGAGGAGTATACCCGGAAAGTAGTAAAGCAGGTTCAATATTGATGCCTCACCCCGGGGCTCTTCTACAGACCAAAGTCAATAAAGGCGACTGCTGCGGTGGTGGGTCTCATCCACTTAGAACATAATGAGGGTTCTCATGACCTTGCTTAAATATTGCCCGAGGAAATTGGTCCTGCTTTTGCATCTCCCAGTAACAACTCCGTCTGCAGCCACCCTGCTTCCGAAGGGATGTTCTGCAGTAGCACAATTATTGCGAGGCGTGATTAATAGTCTTGTGACAAAGTTACATGTGGAGGGGGAAGGTGCGTGCCTGCTTGCGGGATTTTGCCTTTAGAATCGGGGAGAAGTTGACAGAAAAAAAAAAGAAGAACACAAGAACACAAAGTTGAAGGCTTTCCCTTTAACAAAAATACACCGAAACGAGCGATCTGCATGTGAATGAATTAACCAGCCAGGCCAGCCCCTCTGTTCAGGGACAAAAGAACAAGACATTGAAAACCTGAGCTCGCCATTAAAAACAAATCCACATGAAACGTCTCCTATTCATCCCACTGCTCCACCGATTCCCAAAGCAGCGTCTTAACTTAGGAGCCCCTTGATGGACCCTTGCAAAACCACAATTTTGCCTTATAAATATTTGATTCCTTCAAAATACTTCTCTAGTTAAAGCGTCAGAAGGCAGCTTTCTATGAAATTGCTAAATACACCGGGAGGGCTGTAGGATCCCAGACCGACACTCTGCACAGAGAGAGGTCCTCCCCTGTTTTCCTCTTACTAGCTAAAATTGATTTCAAAAAAAGCCAAACCGGGTTAGCCCAGTCTCCCACCTGCTTGGCTGCACGGAAGAGAGAGGAAAAGCAAATGGCTAGTGAGGAAATGGTATTTTTGCTTACCCAAGTCAGCACAAACAACGCAACTCCTGCCGCCGCTCCGGCTCGGCTCCCGCCGTCTGCGGGGATTAGAGCCCGCTGGCTGCCGGGGAGGGGGCGATGGCTGCGCCGTGACGGTAACCAGGCACCGTCGGGAGCGGGACGTGGGTGTCCCTCTGCGTGTCGTTGGTGTCACTGGCAACGCTGACACCGCACCTGGCAGCGCCGACGCGGGGACCCGGCGCGTCGCCGGTGGGGATGGATGGATGGAGGGATGGATGGAGGGATGGAGATGCAGGGAGAAACGGTGCGTGGCCACGGCAGCTCCACTCCGCGCCGGTACCCGGCTCTGTGTTGACACATTCCTGGGTGGGATGTGAATATAATTGGCCTTAATCAAACACGGGATTAAGAACGGCCCCGTTTTCTCTTGCGCGACGCTGGGAGGTCTGTGGGGCTGCACGGTGTGGAGCGGGATGGGGATCCCCCTGGGGATGCTCTGACACCCCAAAGCCCTCCTCCCCAGGGCTGGGAAGGGGATGGTCTCCACCATTTTTTAGATGCCACAAAACCATGGGGAAAAATCATTGCAGCAGAGATTAACCTCCATCAGCAGAGGGTTTGGACTATTTTAAGGCATACAATGGCTCTGGTTTGACTTTCAGGACCTCTGTGTGTGCTTCCCAGGAAGCAGAGCAAATATGGGTGTGGGAAATGTTAATAATTCTTTGAATCATTTCTATACTGTAGGATTTTTAGAGATGGCAATAACAACTTTCCTGACTGCACTCTCAGTTGATTCACACTGCCATCTAGAATAATGCATGAAGAAAGTACACACCATTGCAAAGTTTAGTTTTAGATCAGAAATAAATCAACTCTGAGGCAATACCAGAAAATCACATTATTTATCTTAATTTTTTTGTGTGTGTTTCAGCAGCTTCGTTCCAAGGTGGAGGCTGTTTGGTTTCCTTCATTTCTTTGTTGGCCAGACTCCATCGCTGTGAACCCTGGAGTGCTGGGGATTTTGGATGTGGATTTTGAGTGGTAAGGTTGTCTTTAGCCCTAGCTTTTGGTGGAGTTTGCGTTGAGCTGACCTTGAAAACCTTCATCTCTTCCTCCCTTTCTCGTCTCTCGTGTTGCAGCACCACGAGCTGCCGTGTGGCTTCCTCCGTGTCCCCTCCAGCGCGAGTTGTCCGGGTGAGACACCAGAATGAGAGTGATGTGAGGTCATTTCTGGTGGTAGATATGGACCATCCCTGCAGACCCCCGCCCTGCACGCCTGTGGCTGTCAGCGTGGCCGAGCAGGTCAGTCCCTACTGTTCCGCCCACGGTGCCTTCAGGATGGACCTGGGCCGAGTAAGGTGCTGCCTCTTGCTCTTTCATTCCCACCTAATTAGTTCCATTTTTAAAACACAGAACCTATGCAATTATTTCAGCATTACCATCCATTCACTTCTCAGCTCATTTCTTATTATTTTATAAGATTTGGGGGGGTTTCTTCTTAACTTCCTCTAGAGTTCTGCTACGTTCTCAGAAGCTGTCAGCAATCATATTCCAACCCTTTCATATTCCAACCAGAAAGGGTTGGAATATGCCACAGTTAAAACTGTGGAAAGGTTGGAATATGCCACAGTTAAAACTCCTCAGGCCAGGCTGTGTTAGCCTGTTGTGTTGTTTGTGGGGTTGGAAAGGAGCTGGCTGCCACAGACGGGAGCGGGGACGCAGGCCGTGACTTGCTGTGAATGGATTATTAGTGCTGCAGAGGGAGCAGGGCTGCAGCAGGGCGATGCTGGGGCTGGCCAGCCCTGGGAACAGGCACAAACTGGCCTGGAAAAAACACAAAAGGAAAGCAGAGTGGGGCTCTCCAGCACAGTTCCCCACACCGAGTCTTCAGAGTCCAGCCGCCAGAAACACCCAGAGAAAACCACCAATGACCCCAGGGGAGTGGAAGGGAATCATAGGATTGTAGAATTGTCTGGGTTGGAAGGGATCTTTAAGATCATCGAGTCCAACCATCAACCCAACTCTGATAAAACCCATCCCTAACCTGTGTCTCTAAGCTCTATGTCATCCTGGCTTTTGAATCCCTCCAGGGATGGTGCCTCAACCATGTGTTTGCTGGGGAAGGAACCAAGCGAGATGGTGGCTCTCGACCTTGCTGATAGAAATCTAGGACAACAGGCAACTCGGTGTAGGGACTTTTGCTGAGCTCTCCCCAGGCTGGAGTTAAAATAGCAGTTATTAACCAAAGCCACTCAGAGCACGGAACAATCTAGTTTTTCACGGCGTGAGTCAGAAGTGAGGAGGTGTGATGGAAGCCAGCAGCACAGTGTGGGAATTACAGCAGGCCCCTTCACAGAGGTGTTTGAAAGGCACCATCAGCCCCATCCCTGCCACAGGGCACCTGGAACAACACAAAAAGGAGATGTTCAAGAAAATCCTGTCTGATCTTTGATCCTGGTCCTGGGTGCTTTTCATCAGACAGCGCCAGACACCTTTGCCTTGGGAATGGATGAAATGGTGGGACTAAGCTCAGGTCTCCTCTGGTGGGAAAGGACCTGGACCATTTCTGTGTGGTTTTGCCAGGAAGAGAGCACAGAAAATACCTCCTGAGTATTATCAGTGAGAGGGCAAAGGGGGCAGCAGGGCCAATGCTTGGGGGGCGCATGTGTGTGGGGTTTCAAGCAGAGAAGTTGTGAGATGTGACACCCTCAACCTAAACAGAGACTCAGAAAGCAAAGTTGGTATCTCAGGATTCCCAGAGGGGTGGCTGAGGGGCTGGTGGCCCCAGCAGGGCAGTGCCCAGGGGGTCACAGACTCAGGGAGGTGATGGCTTTGTCCCTGCCATGGCTCAGCTGCAGTATCCCAGGAACTCCCAGGCTGGTGCCAGCAGAGAGCACTGCAGCACAGCCGATAACAACACCATGGACTTTGGAGAAAAAATAAAGAAAGAAGGACTTTTCCAAGCAATCCTGCTGGAATTCCGAGCCGTCGGTCGGGGGAAGGTGTGATTCTAGATGAGCTCCTGGAAGTAACATGCACCTCAATAGGGTGTTCCTCCCTCTCAAGTGGAATCTCTCAGCAATATTTGCTTTCCTTTGCTGCCTTTAGAACAGACACTGACTGTAAAGCAAGGTGGTTCCTTCATGTACAGCGTGGTTGGGAATGAGTTGATGTGGAACTAGATGCTGCTGCCTTGAATCTATAGTGTCTCTGTTGGAAAGAGCCTGGCCCCGAGCTCTTGGGCTCTGCTCCTGGCTACCACCCTTCCCTGGCCACGGGCTCCCACTGGCCACTGGCCACTGTCCCTGGGACATGGGCCCGTGCAGCTCCAGGGAGAGGGACCACAGCGGGGAGCGGGCTTTGGCCTCGGCGCTGTGCCTGGCAGCATCCTCTGATCAGCAGCAGCGACATCCCTGCTCTAAACCAGAAACTGGACAGAAAAAGAGGACAGGAGCAACAAAATTCAGGATTTCCAGAACAATTCTTTTTACACCCTGTGGTGGCTGTTAAAAAACCGAAACTGTGAAGGCATTTCCAGGAAAGCTACAGCTTGCTTTATTTTTCAGTTAAAAAAGGAGTCTCTTAGGGTGCTGAAATCTGGCTGAAAGATTTTACCAAGAGCAGTTTCTCTTTGCTGGCTTATTGCTGTGTGCAGTAAATTATCAGGGAGATAACGGTGCTGTAGAATTTAGCTTAAGAAAGAATCCAATTAGATTATTCTGGGCTTGTTTCATACAGGATTATACGTGTTTCTGTTAAGATTTCTTTCTTCCTCTTGGGCCGGATAGCAGCTTCAAATCACTTCTTCTGTGTTATCTGTGATTACAGGCTCAGGAACAAGCAGAAAAAACGCTCCTGTAAGGGATACACCAACCCCAGCCCTTGCTCTGCTCAGCATCCTCACAGGAGGAGGATGGAGCCAGCCCCGACCTGGCTTTCCAGTCCCTCCCTCGCTGCTGCCACTCGCACCCCAGCTCCACGTGTGCCTGGGGGACATGGGGAAGCACTGGGAAGGGCAGCAAAAGTAAGAGGAGATGCTGAAAAACTGCCCAAATCACTCTGGAGAAGTATGTGGAAGTTGCTGCTTGACCAGCTCCACGTTTTGGAGTATCAGGTGAGAAACATCCTCCAGTTTGGGGAGCAGAGAGAAAAATGTCATAAACTGATGTCCTGGCTGCTTTTGTGTTACCCTGAGTTTGTAGGGAGCTCCCTCTACCTGCAAAATACCTCTCTGGAGGTAGAGAAACTCACATGAAAATACTGACCAGGACACTGACTAGAGACCAGTGGTTAGGAAGGTGTTCGTGGCATCAGTTTTTGGTGGCTCTCTCCGGAACTCCTCTTGCTCTCTGCTGCAGTAGGATGGCATTCTACTTGGTTTTTAGGAGTGATGTCTTCAGCACAGTTGCCACAGACTGGTTTACACCATTTCCTGGGCTCCCCATCCCTGTTTCTCTAGTGCTTCATGGCAGGTTTTAAAGAAGGTAGGACCAGGCCATGGACCCAAAGTCACCGTTACCCTCAGGGGAGACGGAGCCGACGCGCAGCTCGGCGAGGCAGAGCGGTGGGACTCGGGGGCAAATCCTTCCAGGAGCAGGAGTGTTTGTTTTGCTTTTTGAGTGATGACAAGCGAGCAAACAAGATCTGAATCTCACATCTGCTCCAAAGACTTCTCTTACTCTCTGTGAGTAGCCAAAACATATCAGGAGCTGGTAAGACAACATGTCTGATGGATTTATGCTTTTTTTTTCATCAGCTTTCTGAAAAGTGGAAGTTAGATGACAAAACATTTCAGAAGCAGTCACAGAGTCCATCTCTCGGCATGTGGGAGTACTGATAAAAGCCAGCTTTGCCTGAAATTGTAAACTGCTCTTAGGTGGAGCTCTGCAACATGGTCTTCCCATTTCCCTTGAGACCTGGCTGACCATCACCACTTGGCAGTGTCTGTTTGACTCACTTAGGTGCCCAGGGAGAGGGTTTTGTGTAGTTTCCCGGAGTGCTGTTCCTCATAACATTCATCATACCCTCCTTTGGTGATGTTTGGGGACGTTCTTATCTGCCTGGATCCTGCTAGATGGAACCATTCAGCATAGCCGTTTTCTGACCATTTGGAAATAGCTGTGGGCTGGCTGCTGGCAGCTAACACGTCTGTTATGACACAGGGAAGACATCCAAACCCATTTAAATAATCTTTTCTCTGTTCTGTTTAAATAGATGGCAGCTATCCTTAGGGGTAAATAGACTGCCTTCCAGGTACTCTGTCATCTTTAGACACACCATGCAGTTCGTTATAGCAGCACTAAATCAAAACCACTTCTTGTCAGAAGGAACCTTCCCACCTCCTTCCCCTGAAACCTGACAGTGCACACGGCAGATAATGGTTTTCCTGCTCAGGTGGCCCGTCGGTCCCTCTCAGCCCCACCATCTAAGTGGGTAATTGAGATGGTGACATAGTGTGTTCTTTTTGTCTTCCCCAGAAGTAGAAGTTTTCTAAGCATGTTAGAGAAGAAGACTAGAATGGCTGAGTAAAAGAAAGGGAGAAATTACTCCGTGACCAATGTCCCTGGGATTTAGCATGGAGGGAAGGAAATAGGCAAATGGTGGTGAGAGAATGGAGCTGATGTGCCTGAGGAGCCGTCAGAAGCCAGAGGAGCATAGAGTTCACCCCAAAGACTCCCAAAACCCAGCCGTGTGGTCCCTGCTGTCCCCTCTGCCGCACCCACTGGTCCCCTCATCCTGACACCACGGACTGTGTGGAAGTGACCAAAGAGGTGCTTAGCTGTTAATGCAGTGAAAGTGATTATTTATTTTTAAGGTCTAAAGGTATGTCAAGCTACAGAGAGACCAAGTGGAAGGAGGAGAATTTTCAGATCAATTTCTCACAATTCCAAGTATCCAGGTATTTACTAGAGGTTTTTTTAGCCAGGCTGGTGGAGGGTAAGTTGTCCAGCAATGAATGACATGGAGTTTGACTTAGGGTACAGTGATGAATGAACATAAACCCTGAAGGTGGAGTGGTGTGTTCCTTTGTCCAGTCCTTTGCTAAGGATTTTTTGTGTAAGACCAGAATTATGCCTTAAAACTGGTATAAAAAAATGCTATCGCTTCTAACATCTGAGATTTATATTGATGGCTTTTGTGCCAGAGAGAGCCACCTCCCTCCTCATACTGCTACGCATCAGCCTTGAGATGCCAGACGAGGGACCACCTGCCTTTCTCCTGATTTATTACCAGAGTCATCTGGTGCCATTTGATTCCTCCCAGTGTGAAACCATTCATTATTTATATTGCAGAGAACCCGAAATAGCTTTGGTCCGGTGTCCGTTTGCAGGCTGGCGGTGGCAGAGGGGAGCGCGGGATGTTCTGAGCATCCCTACCAACATCCAAGATGTAACAGAGAAGCTGCCCTGAGGCTGCTGTGGAAGGAGCAAAGTGAGGAATGAAAGTGATAGATTGGTGAGATGCTGCTCAGGACTCCTGTGCTGGCACAGAGGGACCCAACACGCTGTGGGGAGAGGCGCGTCCTCCTCGCCACCACCCGCGCCCTCACAGACAGCTCTGACAGAATGGAGAGGATTTAGGACTATTTAAACATCTGCTTAAACCAGTCTGTACATTTAGAGCCCCGCCAGTCTTGGTCTGTGAGGTTCTCCTGACTCTTAAACCCCCAGGTTGGTTTTTGCTTGGTAAAGGGGTTTCTTGGCTGTGGTCCATGTTGTTTTACATCTTAACGTTTCATTTCGAGCTTCTGGTTCACAATAATCTCACAGCTCGAATTGGAACAGAAGCTGTATCTCCTACATGGGCACGGGGGAGACCACAAAAAGAGTTTAAGTGTTTGATGGTGGTGGCACAACGGAGCTACCAGGAGGGGAGGGTGGGTTTAATATGAAAGCTTCGTGGTTACAGTGAGAAATTCTGTATTTCTGGTGTGCACGTGGGTGTTTGATCAGCGCTGCCTTCTCTTGAGATTCCCTGTAAAACCAAATTTGGAAAAAAAAAAGAAAAAGGTGAAAGACCAGGCAGGGAGGGAGCTGGAAGGAGGCCTGGGGATTCAGAGCCAGGAAAATCAGGCTGTTTAGGAAAAGGGGAATCTTCTGGAGGAGAAAGGCCTCTGTAGATGCAAATGCAGACTTGAAATCATTCTCACGTGGTGTTTCACTAAATTAAGAAGTTATTTTCTGCAGATAATTAGTAGAGAAGCAGATGAGCACCAGATACTTCCTAGCAAAGCATTTTCCCTGTATTATTTTCTGTTGCCTTCCTACTCTGCTTGAAAGCCTATACCCAATCCCATATGATGTATTAGTGCAGATCTCTGCCAGCTAAGCAGCCAAACAGTGAGTGACCTGGAGGAGGTGGATGCCAGCTCCTCGGGGGACAGGAGGGACACTTGCCAAAAGGAACTTTCCAGAAACACACTAATGAACCTGCAGAAATAGCCCAAACTGATATCTCCAGGCATCTCACCAGGGGGAAAACTAGTTGTGGTGTTTTTGCTTTGCTTTGTGCTCTTGCTCAGCACAAACTGCTTCATATTTGTTTTCCTGGACCCAGACGAGCAATTTCCCAGCCCCGGGGTGCACCCAGGGTTTGTCCCCGTGTTCTGGCCCTGCATATTTTGGAGGCTCCTTTAGCAGACAGTGATGATCCTCTGCAAACTGCTCTCCGGGCCCTTTTTATCCTCAGGACCTCACAGGGGGATGCTCTCCACCTCTTCCCCAGGAAAGGGGCTTTTGCAGGGACGGGGTGTTTTGCTGCAGCAACATCACAGTCCATCAGCAGGCTCTCCATTGGCAAAATATGAATTTCATTTATTCCTTGAGCAAAGGTTTTGCTGCAGGGTGGCTTTGGCTGTGGGGAAGAGCAGAATGTGGGTTCCCCAGGGTGCTCGGGGGCAAGAGCCCAGAGGGGTGGGCTGGCACCACTCAGGTCACACACATCCCTCTGCCCTTCTTGTTCTGCCAGTGAGATCATGTTTATCAGCAACAGTTTGTTTGAACATTATCAATCTTTGAGGCTTGCTATTTGATTGCTTCCCTCCCCAGGCTGCAGAAGCCTATGCTCGCTTCTCTCCCTTAGGGAAAATACATTTTAAAAACTTTCTGTGCGAGAGAAGGAAGAGAAAAATCAGACCCGTTTTCCTGAGGCCACAGAATTTCTCAGATACCCATTTCAAGGTGTTTATTGCAGCCTTTCATCCCATCCCCTGGCTGCTGGGACTAAATTCCCTCCCTGGCAACAGATGGGATACCAATTTATTTTTAGCAGTTTGTTTGCTTTGATTGAACCCTGAAAACAGTATCCTGCTTTTAAGTCTGTGAATGACCTTGGGGCGAAGAAGCTGGGCTGAACTTCTCTGCTCAGGGAAACTCCCTGTGACAAGGACCTCTCCTGGCTGCACAAAACCAGTGTCTTCCTCTTCATCCAGGGGACCTGGGGTATGTTGTAGCTCTGAACTGGCACACTGGGCAGTGAGTTATTAGTTTTATTTCATAGAAAGGAAACCAGCTGAGATTAATGCCACCTCAGAAAGGGCTGGGTGAGTGTCCAAGGTCGTCCTCTGCCGTAGTGAATCTAACAGAAGACGTACAGATGGGTCAGATGGCCTTCAGAAAGGCACATCGGCCCCCTTTGCACCATCCTGTGCACACATTTTCTGGGAAAGCAACCATTATATACAAACCTTCTCATTTCTCGTGTCTGAACCAGCAGAGCTTTAGACAGCAAGAACTTCCTTGCAATTTAGAAGGAAAGTAAAGGAAGTGAGAGAAACTTCCTTTGTGTTTTCCAGACTTTTGGACCTTCTGCTGCCGTTATTTGGATGAGACATGGGGTGTGCTGGCAGTGGACTGGCCCAGTTGGCCTTGCTGGTCTGATAAACCCCCTGGATGAAACACATTCCTGTGAGTCCATCCATCCCATCCTCACTCATTACCACAGCCATTCCACAGCCAGACTGGCTTCCTGGCTCTCTGGGCTGGAGGAACACACATGGATGCACAAATCCATGAGGAAACTCTTTGGAGGAGTTTTTAATGCTTTCTGTAATGACTGTAACAGGGATCATTTCTTTTAACGGGCCGATGTCTCTGCAGGCTGCACAGAGAACAAGCCTTTCCCTTGCCTTCCAGTGGAAAAGTCTTAGTGAAGCTCTGCCCATTTCTGAGAAGCCTAAAAACCTTTGTGCTCGTTCCAGCATCGAGCCATATCCAAAACAAAAGGGTCACCCCGTGTCTCACTGGGGCCTGGCTAGAAAACAAATCGCTGTTATTAGAGATATTTTACTTCTGGTCTCCTTACCACCCATTTATTCAGTTCTTCACTAAAATTGAGTCACAGAGAGCTCTTTTAAACCCCTCCTTTTGGTTTTTCCCCTTTAAATTGCTTTTAATTATTAAATGTAATGGAGGAGCTTTGATTGGATTCCTCACTCAGATGGTTAATTAGGTATATCTAAATAACTTACAAAATGTACTCCTTTGGACTCAATTCCTTTCCCTTTATCCAAACTGAAATACACTGTTCTCCAGAGAGTTCTTGTTTGAGAATTGACTGAAGGTAATTATTTCAGATAATTAAGATCACTAAGCAAGTAATGTAATTTTCTTCCCGGCCTCTTCCACCCCCCCAAGAAATGTAAATGTCTGTGTAACCACTGGATCAATAAAAAAACCTTTGGAAAGGTTAAGTTGGCTGAGGATGCTGGTAAGTTAGACGGGACCAGCAGGGAGGGAAATTCAGTAGAGATGTTTAGAAAAGTAATTAAATTTCCAATTGAATGATTTCCCACCCCCACCTCCCCTTTTTAAATTATTTTTTTTTAGGGTTTTGGTTGGTTGGTTGGTTGGTTTGGGTTAGGGTTTGTTGAGGTCCCTTTTTTTTGTCTTTTATTAAATTGCCAAGAGGACAGCAGGCACAGAGGTCTCCCCCTCTGTGGCNGGGGGGGGGGGGGGGGGGGGCTGGGCTGGGACCCACAGGTGGAGGAGATACAGAATTGGGGGAGGGAGGTGAATTGTCTTGGGATGAGGAGACCCCACCAGCAGGAGGTGCAGCAGATCTCATTTAGCAAGGACCACCGTGGGGTAACAAAAGTGAAATGGAAGTTCAGAGCCTTGGAAGGCTGGAAGAGAAAAGGTATTTGGGAAGGGGGGGGTTGTACTTTCTTTTTCCTTCTAAGTCTTTCATTGTTTCTGAGTATCTGGTTGCTGCACAGCTTAGGTTTAACTTCTGGCTGGGGAAGTCTGGAAGAAATTGGCTCTGATCTCTCTGCTGGGGTGAGTAGCCAGCAGGAGAGAGGGTTGTTGTTCTCTTAAGTCACAACATTTTTCGTGTTTACTAACTTTTCTGTATAAAGCTGGGGGAGGGGCTGGGGTTTGGGCTCTCTCCTTTGTGCCTGTTCTGGGGCTGTGAGACAGGGACGTGTTTGCTGAGCTGGCTTTGTCTGACCAAAGAGACTGAAGGAGGAGGAGGCTTCTCTTTGTTCAGTGAGATCCTGAGTCCTTCCAGCTCCTGCCGATTGAACCTGCTGCTTTGGTTTCCCCTCTCTCTTTGCAAATGCCTTTTCTTGTCTTACCTGCATCCAGTCTGTGTCCCAGGCTGCTTTTGTGCAGAGTTGGTGATGTTTTCTGTAAAAATATCTCCTATGGAATCTCAAACTGCAACTTCAGAAAGCACTGAGTCTCATCAATGCAGTGTGGCTGGGAACAGACCAGCGGAAAGTAGCAGTACAAAGACTTAAGCAGCTTTGGGGATTTAAACTATTCAGCCCTATATCCTGTGCTGTGCCTTAAGGTCAAACCATATATACAGCTGGGTGGCACCTTCCTGGCCTGGCTAGTGCTGCCCGAATCCAGTAGCCTGGGGCAGGGGGTTGCTGCCAGTGGAGAAGAGCCTTGCTGGGGTGGAGGAACCTCTCACGGCTGTGAAAGTCTGAGCTGGGCTTGTGGAGAACTGGGTTGGATGTGGAGCCACTGGGGATGTGTCTGAAGTACTTTTGAAAGTCGCTCTCACTTGGAGGGGACAGACTGGCTTCTCCTGGGCTTACCATAAACTGCTTTGGCTTCTCTTCTCCTGAGATCTCTCTGGAGTCTGATGGAAGCTGTGGCTGCTGTTAAGGTCACTTGTAATACGATGCCCGCTTTGGGGAAGAAAAGGTCTGGGGCCCTTTAAATGTGGAAAGGACAGATCCTGGACAAAGGGATCTCTCTGCAAAGGGTCTGGGAACACCTTGTGCTTCTGCACCAGAGAGTTTCCCACCTGCCAACTCCAAAGCTTCACTCGGTTTTTCTAGCTCTAGTCCTTCTGTAATGACTGCACACTCTTATTAAAGCTTCCTGGGGTGCCTTCATTATAATTTCTGTTTTACAAGGGCCACTCACTGAAAAGCACAAACACTTCAGCAACCTGTCTGTGCTCGGCTTTGAAGCCAGAGTAGAGGCGAATCCCCGAGATCTGCTATCTTAATTAGTACAAGGGGTTGCAGAGATATTAAGACCTGATCTTGCAGGACTGATGGAAAGGATTAAAGGTTGTGGAATGGGATGCCTGTAAAACTGAGGGTTCTGGGTGCTGCTGTGTGTGCTGGGCTCGGGCTGGTGGATCTCTGCTGCTCTTCCTCGGTGAAGGCACTTGCTGGTGCGAGCCCAGGCGGGAGCGTTCGGAGACGTGCAGGTTGTGCCAGGCCAAGGGTGGGAGCTGCTGGGAAGGTCTTAGTTCCTTCGAGCTTTGATTGGTATCAAATGCTGTCAGAAATACTTGAAATGATGCCTATACCTTGTGGCTAAGGAATATCATCTTTCAACCCATGTGTTTTCTAAGCAACCTTGCTGCTGTGGGTAGGAAGCTCTGTGGGGCACATGAGGTGCATCTTACCAGCACCCACTCCAGTGAAACCCAGTGACTTGGGACCAGCAGAGCCCTGGTGATGTGGGTGCCACCCACAGCACCTGCACAAGGTCCACCGGACAGTGACCAGAAACACGTTTTTTTTCCCACCAGTGTGACAAACTGGGATGCTTGTTTCCATCGTGTTGGGATGCTGAAGGTGCTCAGGTGGGAGGGTTGGCAGAAAGGAAGAGGCACCTTGGGAGTCCTGCTGGCACCAGGGAGGTTGCACCAGGGAAAGGGTCATTCCAGAAGGGGTTTGTGGTGCAATTTAGTGGAAATCAGATCCTGGACAAGATGTACCTTCTGCAGACCCCTTCTCCTTGGCCATGCCCAGTCTGTTCTGGTGGTTCATGTGATGAAATTCCTGAGATGTGGACAGTCCTCTCTGACAGCCAGGAGCCCTGCTAGAAGCTGTCACTGTGTGGGCACAGAAAAGAGATGTTTCAGTCTTATTTGTAGCTCGTGGGGTTCTTTGTCTCAGTTGGGTGTTGGAGCCCTTTGCCCACACAGATTCCCCAGTCCTTACCCTGAAACATTTCCAGTTTCAGGCCCTGGTTCCACAAGGAGATGGTTTTGGCTGGATCTTTCAGGATACCCGTATGTGACAAGCGATACTCAACCTGTCTAAAAGTGGTAAAAATCTCGCTGTAATTAATTAACTTTTTGTGTTTTATGATGTTTGGTGTGCCTCCTTGGCACCCAGAGGATCTCAGGCCTTTGATCCAGAGGGTGTGATTTATTGGGCAATTACACATCTAGGCACCATCGCTCATGCTGGAAAGAGGCACTGTGATCTCATCAGTCTGGGAGAACGCGACGTGGAAGGACTTTTATCAAATAAAGGGGGGGGGCTGATGGATGGAGAAGTCGGGGAAGTATTGATTCCAGCCAATATATTATCTTCTACATTAATATTGTGCAGACAGTAGCAAATAGAGACCCTGCACTGGTGTTAGTGTTTTTTCCACGATGAAGAATTGCCCTTCCCTGAAGTTTCATTTCGATGAGGAATGATGTTTTGGGATATTAAATGTTTTCTTATGGAAATGTTTCATTATACAAAGGAACAGGCAAAACACACAATTATTTTTTTTCTTGCCCTCTGAGGAGGAAATGATGTCAGGTGAATCCTCTTGGGAATATGGTATGAGAGAAGAGTTCTCTCTGCCAGCTGCTTTGGGAGATGACTTGGAAAATACCCCACTGTGGGTCCTACAGTGTTTTTCTGGAGGTGGATGGAGAAGAATGGTGGCCCAGGCCATCCACTTGCAGGTGAACTTTGGTAGTGTCTGTGGAAAGGTGAGTTCAGGAGATTTTCCATCTGTGGAGTCCTGTTGACTTTCTAAATAGCAAATCCTGAATCGGGGTTGGAATATGCATTATGTGACACAGGTTCTTCACCTTCTAGTACTGCTGCTTCTTAATTTGAAGGTCTCTTGGGAGTTTAGCAGAGGTTTTTCTGTGGACTGATGTGTTCTTCCTGCTCTCCATTCTACCTTGTAGTACTGGATTTATTAATGTATCAGCAGAGTTCTTCCCATATTCATCAGGGCCAGATGGTGATGAGAAGGACTTGTGCTTTCAAAATTACCTTCTTTTTCTTCCCTGGCCCCCACCAACAAAAGAAAGGGGAAGGGGATTAATCTTAGACCAGCAGGGCTTCAGTTGATGCCTGACTCCAGAAGTCCTTGGTAAGGTGACCTGGTGACCAGACTGATGTGAGAGACCTTGACTTGTGTTGACAGAAGAGAGTGAACCCACTCTGCAGCGTTTTTGTTCTCACTGGGATGAGAACATAGGGCACACCTGGTGGCGGTGGCTGCCAATGGGGCAGATCTCTGCAGACCACACACCTTCCTGTAACCTCAGCCCAGAGAACCCATCCCTATGGGGGAGACTGAAGGGGGTTGGTGTGTTTATGTAGCCCTCTCATGGCTTGTATCTCTTGAGATGCTAAAAATTTACAGTAAACCAGTTGGAGAGGCTGCATCCTCATGCATGAGTTGAAGAGTTCTGAACTTGGGCCACTGATGAACTGACTTACACATAAAGTGTCCCTTAGGTAGGTTGATGCTCTTGAGCTGAAAGGAGTTAATGGTGCTTTGCTCCTGGTATCAAGCATTCAGTTGCTGCATGTGCTTTCTCTACCTGTTGGCTCACATTGATTTCCCGTGTTCTTTGTGTCCTGTGAAGATATGAACCCAGCTTTAGGGAGCCCAAGGTCTCCAGGTGCCTGGGATTTCCCCTCTCCCTTAGCTCCTTGTCTGAACACTGAAGAGTTGTCTGTGTGTTTGAGGGGTGTGAAGGTGGATTTGGATTTATTTAGACAAAAATGCTGAGGAAGGTGTCTGGGACCACTTGGTCATTGGGCAGTGAAACAGGGCAGCTTCTGCAGGGCCACCTTGGCCCAACTGCCCTTACTCCAGAGCTGGCAAATGAAAAGGCTTGGCTACACGGGGCAGAGGATGGGTGTATTTTCCCCTGGTCCCCACTGGAGGTCACTGGAACATTGTTCACCATTGTCTGTTAGAACAAAGGAATTGGAAAAATGACGGTTTATGAAATTAATGGTTTACATTTTCAGCAGTTTTTATCAATTTTACACATGAAAATAAATCTTCAAATTGCTCAGAATCCCTGTGTGTAACACACATTATAAACGCTTCTTACGGCCTGGGGAGAGATGAGCGGAGTCGTTATTTTACAAAAGTATGAATCAAATGACAGGAATTTCGAGAAGGGCTCCTGTGACGGGTTCTCTGTGCCCTGGCTTTCTCCATCACACCCTGACAGATGTGCCCTGAGTGTGAAAACGTACCTTAAGCCACCCTGTGGTCATCAGCAGGAAACCTGACCGTTGTTGGTCACTTCATTGCATGCACGTTCTTAAACATGCTGGAAAGCCCATGAGCAGTTTAGTGTTTGGCAAAGGTCACCTTATTAATTTTGGTTCAGACCAGGGAGGTGAAGAATGTCCCCCCTGCCCTTGTGCAGGAGCAGTTCATGCCCACACAGAATTTTGGGGAGCCTCTTGGGTGTCCCTCCTGTCCCAGACACAGTCCCCCCCCACACACACACTCACGAGGAGCCCTCTGCACTGGGTGCTGGAGCAGGAGCAGATGCCAGACTAACAGGATCTAATTATCAGTAATAAGAAAAGTTTGGCAACTAGTCATGGAATCGGCAGTAAAATGAAACAAAGCTTCTCAACCCATCTATCAAAGTGTGTGCAGTTGCTGTTAATGATAGACTGAATAATAATTAGTATTAACTGAAAGGATCCCTTTATATATTTCCTAGTGATATTTAAAGCCAAGAAATAGACTCCTGGCTCTTGGGTGATATCCAGTTTTGATATAGCACTGGGATTTATATTTTCATCTTTCAATGTAAAGTGCATTTGTGAAATGCATCAGTTTATAGCAAATTATGTGCTGTTTGCTGGAAGTTTTTTTTGAGTGCAGGCAGCTGATTGACTAGAGCAGAGCTTGGGCTCCTTGGCAAATGTGTGGGAGGAGCTAGGGATTTCCATTTCAGATGTAGGTGCTTCCTTTAAATCTGTTCCCAGAGCGCTGATGGGTCCACAAGCCCTGCTGGAGTGTTTCTCGAATAACAGAGATGTGGACATGAGAAATCTCAGAATGGCACACTGCCCATGAACGTTTCTGGTGGAGGAATGCAAGTTTGCTGCTGAAAAACTTTGAGCAGAAGTTTAAAGTGTTTGCAAACCCCTGGGGAGCTTGGACTTGGGGCAGGAGGGAGCAGGGTCGGGTGCTGCTGCCTCCCTGGATGCCGTTGCCAAACACATCAGGGAGAGTTCGGCTGGTGCTTCCAGGTTCTAAATCTCTTGGCCCGTGGCAGTCAGCAGAAACATCATGGGAAAGGATTTCTACCATCTGACAATGTGTTTTTCCTGTTTTCTTGGATGGCTCTGCCCAAACTCTGTGTTAGGATGGAGGTGGGTGAGGGAAACCCCAGTTCTAGTTCTGCCAAGTGCTGGCGCCGGGGCCACACCACCCTGGTGGCATCGCAGCCACCCCATGGGGCTTTGAGGGGTCTCTGGCCGACAGAAAATACTGAAATTGGTCTGACAGCCCTGATGGAGTGTCTGCTGGAGATGTGCATTCCAGGGGAAGAGTCAAACTGAAGTGTGATAAAGTGGCTCTGAAGTTGGTGGCCCGGTCTCTGCTGGCCCTGGGCTGGTGATCCCATGGCTGGGAGCCGAGGGAGACCTGCTGCCAGGCTCCTCACAATGGTTATAAAGACTTCAGAAAAGTAATGCTTGATTGTGTTTAGCGAGTAATTTTCTGAACCTAAATAATAGGTTCATCTGGAATTGATGATGAATGCAGGGACTTCAGTCCTGAACCACGGAGATTTGATTAACGCATTAAAATGATGAGGCACTCGGTTGGAATAAGAATGCACTTTCCTGTCAGCTCTCTGTAATACACTGTTTGAGAGATCCACACTGGAGTTGTGTGAAGATGGTGCTCTTTTGTAGATTCAAAGGGGGGAAGGCTTCTCCTGAGATTGTGCTGCTGGGCACTAAATTCTAGAGCTGGAGGTCCCTGCTCCTTATTTAAAGCGTTTTGGCGAACGCCGGGGACAAGAAAGCTGGCCTGGTGTGAGCTGCCAATAACGTGTTGCCTGAAACCCATCCCTTTATTTGGGAAACTTGTCAGCCTCAGAAAGGTTCAAAACACCCTCTTGTAGGCATCCAGGGGAGCTGGGAGGGGAGATGGCTCTGTTTGTGCCCTGGCACCCAATCCCCCTCCAGGCTGGGTCTGGAGCGGGGCTTCTGCTCTGGCTTCATTGAACAGCTTATCCTTAAATGTTTGCACAAAAGCCCCAGAGCCCTGAGAGAGAAGATGCAAATAACTTGACTCTTTTCCCATGGAAGCAATTAAGAAAGTGTGTTAATAAGAAATCAAGTTGTTTGTAAATTTTAATGGTTTAAAAGATGCCTTAGGGAAATCACAAACAAATAGGACACTCTGTTTGATGCAGACCCTTGCTAACCAAGCAGCTCCACCTATGTTGTAGATGTGATCAATTAAAAATTATCAGGAGAAAATGATGCGTTGTTTTAATTTACTGTGCTTACCCAGAAGGGTTTTCCAGCGTAAAGATTGGAGGCTAGAAGGAAAGTGTCATTTTGGTTTATTTCCTCCCTGCTTAAGAAAAAGGGAAACAGCACTGTGTTTGCTGTAGGCTGGCTGGAAATGCTGGGAGCAAAAGTCAGCAGGAAGTTGTGTGAATATTCCAGGTGATGATAGAAAACAGATTTAACGGGGTGCTGCTGGTCGGCAAATGGCATAGACCGAGTCAGTGTAGTAGGACCTGTCTCTGGTGTGGGCTTGACATTTGCTGGTGTCACCCAGTGCTGTAGGGATAGGTGGGTTTGAGGGAGCCTCGGTGGAATGGTTTGGGTTGAAAGGGACCTTAAAGCCACCCCTAGCCCTGGGCAGGGACACCTCTCACCAGCCCAGGTTGCTCCAACCTTCCTCCAACCTGGCCTTGAACCCCTCCAGGGATGGGGTAGCCACAGCTTCTCTGGGCAACCTGGGCCAGGCTCTCATCACCCTCACACCAAAGGATGTCTTCCCCAGATCTCATTTCCATCTCCCCTCTTTCAGTGTCAAACCCTTCCCTCCATCATCCGGAGTCCCTCCCCAGCTTTCCTGGAGCCCCTTTAGGGACTGGAAGGGGCTCCAAGGTCTCCCTGGAGCCTTCTCTTTTCCAGGAAATGTGAGTACAGGTAGCAGCTTAAAAAAAAAAAAAAACAAACCCAAACAACAAAACCCACTAAAATGAGGGTTTTCTTTTTCTTCTTTCAGTTCTATGATTGCAAAGCCCGTTTCATTATTTGAGGCCCAGCTTGTGCTTTATGTAGCGTGAGGGTTGGCAGCACCACTGCTACCACGGCTTGGAAACGGTCCTGCAAAGAAGTCCTCTTGCTTTCCAAACGTGCTAATGTCTGACATATGCAAAGAGCACGAGCGGAGGCTTTTGTGCTGCTGTGGCAGCTGAGGAAAATATTAATGTGACGGGAATGGGAGATGGAGCTTGAGGCACAAGACTTGTGTTCGAGGCAGGTGAGAATTGGGGAGTGATGAAGCGACAACTGTGTTTGCTGCTACTCGGGTGGGTGATTCGTATGGGGCCTCCAAAAGGCTGAATTATTGTGATTTATAAGAAATTCATGGAAGTACACTTAGTTTTATGTAATGTACGTCTGTGCTTACACGGAAATCGACAGAAGATTCCCTTATTGCCGTGACACCTCCCTTCCAACTTGTTCACTCCTATGATTATTGCAATTTGTTTCTCCTGGAATTTCTGTAAGGCATGACAAGACACCAAAGTTATGGTGAGTTACACAAAGGACTCCTTTGCATATTAAAGACTTCGTATTGTCACTTGACTAAATTTGGGAAAACATCTACCACTGTGAGTGTCATTAGAAAGAGATGAATTCCAGTGCTCATTACTGGGGTGCTGTGACAAATAGGTGGAGGAAGGACTAGAAAGTGGCAGTGTGCTTTTTTCCCAAGGCTTGTCGAGGCTCATTTTACTTCTCTCCATCTCCAGCAGTCTCAATCCCTTGATAATAAATGCAGCTCGCATAGGAACAACCCCCTGGACTGATTTCTTTCCACTGGAAGAAGTGATTTAAAAGAAGACACACACACAAAAAAAGACACTGAATGTGTTCATTATTGATAATCTTAAAGATTTACTGTGGGCTTTCAGAAAAGCTGCTGCCTTAAAGCAAACTGCTTTTATCTCCTTTTTGTTTGCTTAGTTGGCTTTTGTGGGTTTTGTGGTGTTTTTTTTTTTCCTTTCCCGTTCGGTAGCTCATGTAGGTAGAAGCTTGAATATTTATTTTCTTTTTTCCTGAGGGGAGGTTCGCCAGCCCCTGCTGGCAGAGGGGAAGCTCAGTGGGAGCTGCACGAGGATGTTTTGCCCGTAGAGCGATGCGTGGTGGTCGTCTAAGCTGGCTTTGGGTGCCTGTGGCCACTGAAGGGACATTGGGGTGTCACCAGCGCAGCAACTGGGTCCCCTCCTCCCTGGAAGGGGTCAGGCTCCTACCCTTGGGCAATGTCTAATCAAATGGAGTAGACATTAATTGTAAATATTTTGGGGAAAAAAAAACACAACAGCAACAAACACCCTTGGCAAAATAATGGAGAAATCTGCTCAGCAACTGGAGCTTTTTCCAGTCTTGGTCCTTCCCATCTCCATCCCCTTGTGTGCCCCTGTCCTGGGCTGGGCCTTAGTGCGTTCTTTACGTGGGATGCACTGGCGTGAGTGTGGGAAGCCAAGAGGAGATAGGAGAGGAAGTTTAATTCAGCTGAATCCCCAACTGCTCCTTCATGTTAGCTCAAGGAAAGATGTCAGCAAGGCAATTATCACAGCATTTGTGTTTTGTTGCTTCCAGTGTTCTCCTGGAGGGAACAGAAGCAGTTGGTGCGGGGCAGGAGCTGGGGTGGCAGGTGGGAGTCAGGTGTGTAAGGACTGAGCCAAAGCACAGGAGTCTGGGAGGAAGGGAATCCATACTAAAAAGCCCAAGAACAGTGAATTTCTCCGTTGGGTTCTGACCTTTCTCAGTCCACATCAAAGGGCAGAGGCGGTCGCTCTGTGCTCAGAGTCATTAGATATTAGGGATGTTTAAAGTCTAAGATATCAAGCTGGGAGGCACAGACCAGATGTGCTCATTCACCTCTTTGCCCTTCAGTTTCCAGAAGTTCCAGAATCTCTAATTAAAGCCAAAAATAGGTTTGAGGAGGAGCAGATGGCATTAGGAATCAGGAGGTGTGAATGAGCTGCTGCGGGGATATGAAGTTTTAACCCACAAAACCTCTGGATGGGTCATGGGAGGACACCGTGATGTCCCAAACCTGCCAGCTTTCCAGGAGGTCTCTGCTGGGGCCAGATGAGGAGGTGGTGGAGAGATTGTTTTGGGGAGAATATGTGTGTTACAGGCTTCAGCTCGGTTCTGTGCTGAGCATCCTCATTATTTCAGGGTGATGAGGTTTCCTACGTGGATGAGTGTTGGGAAGCAGAGAGCATCGACCCAAAGGTCCGTGAAATTGAGAGAAGACGCAGGTGCTCAGTACCTTGTAAAATCAGGCCTTCCAGTAGTAGCTTTTTCACCTTTTTTTTCCCCCTTTGTCTCAAGATGAGCACCCCTGGACTTGAGAGTATTTGTAAACAAACACCAACTCCCTGGAATGTAAATCCCAGAACAGAAGGGGAGGGTTGGAACTGTTGTGTGCAGTGGGGAAGGACTGGAGACAACCTGGAAAGAGCTGAGCTGGGATGAGTTAGATGGATGGAGAGTGTAAAAGCAGAGTGGGGAAAACTTTGCCCTGATGTTAAAGCAGGGAAATAACAACTGTCTTCTTGCCTGGGGGCTCTGGGTTCCTCATCTTTTCCCTGTTTAGGTCTCCTGCAGAGAGTGCTTTCCTCAGTGATCTGATGTGGGGTTTGGGGAGGGAAGTGGCCCAGTAACAGCTTTTGGGCACAGGAGGCACGACTGGCTGGTCGGACCCCCAGGTGTTTGGGGGCCTGATGGCTAAAAGGGGGTTTGCAGGGTCCAAAGTAAAAAAGCTGGATGTATTTCCTATTAGTATCTACCACGATAGTAATAGGAAACACAGAGAATTTGGTGTGTCTTCTTGTTGGATTCAGTACAGTGTATCGTTGTAACCAAGTCCCTTTTTGGTTTTGGGGATTTCCTGCACGTGTGAGTGCAGGCTCATCAGGTGGATGTGAATGTGGGGACACGGTGGAGCAGAAATGGGACTGAATGAGCTTTGGGGTTTGTCTCCTTTTTCTTTTTTTTGTTTTATTTTCTGAGGAGTCAGGTGAATTGTGCAGGAGTTGGTCGACTGTGTGCTCTCACTCTCCATGTCCTGGAGAGCCTCTGCCTTCCCCAGCCTGGTATCTGCTGCTGAGGCAGGAGAGATTTCCCAAAGGCCTCCGAGCATGTGTAGCTGTATTTCATCCCCGTAGTTAATTCAACAAAGAATCCTGGAACACAGAGTATCAGAAAACATTTTCTCTGTGTTCAGAAAGCAAAACCATATGCTCAAACCCTGTCATCAGTTCAGAGGCGTTTAATAACCTCATACTTCACCAATCAGAATAATTAAACAGGCTCATTATTTTAAATATTCATTGCGTCCAGATTCCATGTTTGGCTTTCTTGGTCAATTTGGTTCTTGCTAATCTGGGGGAAGGAAAGAATGTTCTCTACTGCTTAATTTGCATTAAAAACACTATAATTTGTAAGTAAATTGGAAAGCTTTTAAGTGAAGAGGGAACATCAGTGACTTGACAGTCAAAGCTCTCCTTTGTTTTTCAAGCATAATGTTCCAGAAAGATGCTCTTCCTTTCTTGGAATTACATGGCGGTAAGAATGAAGCCTTGTAATTGTTCATTAATCCATGGTTATCAGGAGACTGGTGGAAGAAAGCACCAGAGAAGAAAAACAAATCCAGAGCGGGTAGTATCGTGCCCAGGATACCTTTACTGGAAAATTAATTTTAAATTACTGAAGTCATTTAAGGGGGGGGGAGGGGG
>VZTM01000201.1:239399-270917 GCA_013400555.1 Jacana jacana | reverse complement strand
TAGATCATTGTTAGGGGAGCGTGGTGGTTGGTCCATGCCATGGACGCTGGGGAGATGGAAGAGCTGCCCCTCTGGAAGTACAGGGAGACCCATCCTGTCCCTGCCCAGCTCCTGCTTGGCTGTAGTGCTCACATCTGCTTGTCCCCCTGTCCTCTGCTCCCAGTTGTGAGACTTCTCTTACTGGCAAGGGTGGTCCATGAGGAGAAATAACTGAAACTGGGCCAAAAGGAGTAAAAAGATGTAAAGACTTGTCACTGGTGCTAAATGGGGTCAGGGGGGGAAAAAAACCCTTCTATTTTCTTACTCAACCAACCTGACTCAAAGAAAATGCCTTAAGTTTTCAAAAATGTCCAAACAGGCTCTACTTTTCTTCCTTTTTTGGGGGGGGTATATCTGATTGCATGGATGTTTCTTGGAAAAACTCTCTCTGTTGTATTAAAGATGCTGCTGCTTTTGTTGCTTCCACCTCTTTCTCGAGGGGGAGGAGGGGACAGGGGTGAGAAATGCAGCGGAGAAGCTTATTTCAATGCAAATCTATTGTTGATAATTGCAGTTTGAAAATCTTCTCAACCTTCAGCGGAACGATGATAAAAGAATAAGGGCTGTGAATTATTAGCTGTTCCACTTACCTTCAAAATAGTTCTTACACTGTTGTGATACTTGAATGTATTTATTTCTGTACATCTTTTTGTTTCTTTAATGTTCCTCTGGTCTCCACTTTTGGCAGGACCTCTGGGAATTCTGCGTCCATGGTTTTGGTATGGCTATATAGGGCTAAAATGAATTTTAAAATATATCTCCTTTTTTTCCATGCTTCCAAAGTCACCAGATCCATTTCTCCATTATTCAGTTTCTAGGCCAGGATTAGGCAACCCATATTATTGTACAAAATGAGGCAGCCTGGGGAAGCGGAATGGGTGGGTTTTGTGCTACTTTGAAGCTCTTTGGTAGGAATTTGCAGAGGTGGCTCAATTCTGAGCTGTGGGGCTGCTTGGTGTGCTCAAAGTCCAGATTTGTGCCAGCTGTGGGCCTCTGGGGGAGGGAACTGCAGAGGGTACAGCGTCTTACACATGTTGTGAATTTATTCTGCATGGAAATGGCCTCCAAGTTCTGGGGCGTAGGGAATTCCTCGTGTGTACAAATGCCCAAGAGTCTGGGTCAACTCACAGAGGAGAGGGTGGTTCTTCCTTTTGATTTGGTTTTAGTTTTATGTCTTGATTATTCATTTATTTATTCATGGAAAAATGTTTAGTAATCTCATGGCAGCTATGACAATTTCGCAGAAGGGAAGGGAGAGATTTGCTTCGTGGTAAACAACAACAGAGAGCTACAGGTCTATAAACGTGCTTTATGCTTTGAACCACAAAGCTTCAAGCTTTGTTTTTTTCCAGGTTTAGTGGAAAAAAGTTGGTTTCTTTCCCTCCAAATCACAGAGCCCTGCCTGTGGTGAGCAGGTGCTGTAACTGCTGATTGTATTTATCTGCCACAGCAAAAGAAGGGCAGCCAGAGATGGGTGCGATTCCACCTCTCTGAACTGACAGCTTATCCCCCCAATTCCTAATGGATCAAGCGTTTGCTGAAAAGAGGGTAATTGTTTAGATGTGAAACTTGGCTTTCTGATGCAAAGGATTTATGATGTGTCAAGTTGTGGACATAAAGTATAACATCATATTATGCTAATTCTCGTCATGCCTATGCGTGTCCCGTGACAGCAACTGCCTCATGTAAGAGCAGCGAGTGCCAAGGAATGGGGAATGGCCAGTGGTAACTCAGAGGGTGGGAGTTGTACTGGGAATCATTCTGGTGGTGGAACAGCCACGCTAAGAGAAGGGATTTGCTGTAGTGGAGGTGAGGGTTACTCTGCAGTAACCCGTAACTCGTGCTGTGAGTATGGCAGACTCTTAACTGTGGAGCTCTTGCATAGAAAATTCGGTGCTCTCTGGTTTGTGTGTGGAAATGATGTCCTTTCCCCCTCAAACCCCACATAAAAAAAGCTTTTTGGATTTTTTTTTTTTTCTGGAAGTACATGAACAGTATAAGATTGGGCTAGATGATCTTTCAAGGTCCCTTCCTATCACTGATATTCTGTGATTTTGCAAAGGCTGGGTTTTCCTTAGGGGGCATTTGTGAGAGGAACATCAAAGTCCCCAGTGACTTGGTGAGTATGACATTAAGGAGAGGACTGATAAGGAGCAGGTGAAGGGAACTCTGCCTTGGTGAAACAGCTTTCACCCATCCATCTGGTCTCCATCAGAAACATAGGACTAGGCTGCTAATATACATGTGGGAAGATAAATTATCAGTGTACGGTGTGGGATCTTCTGAAACCCTGCTGTTCAGCGTGTTTTTCCCCCTCAGACTTTTAATCAGCCACCTGGATTGGGGGGGCTGGCTTTGGAGAGCAAGGAAAGCCTGGCTCCTCACGGAGGGGTTTACACCCAGAAAGTCCATGCCCCTCTGGGAGCTGCTGCTGGCATACGTTATGATCCATGGCTGATGAACACGCATTTGATTCAGAGGACAAACATAGGGTTGTCAAGGATTTGATTGGTGTTCTCGGCTGCCTGAGGAGTGTTAGGCCCGATTGTTTTTGACAATGCACCTCAATTAGGTCTTAAAAATAAAATTGGTAGTACATGCTCTGTGAAATCGGAGGAGCGGTGGTGGATTCCTCAGAGAACTGAGCTGCTTGATTTAGGCTTAAGGATGATGTTTCTCCACAAGGGAGTCACCAGTCACAATAATTACATTGCTGTCTTCTTATAATATGATTTATTTAGATGTTGCCATATGAATTAATTCTCTCTAATTGCTGCTCTTCTCACTGTAAATCAAGGTTTCTTGCTTTCTGGAGAGTAGTGAACATGATCCTACACTGAAGTAATTAGTCCAATTAGAAAGGAAAGCAGATGTGGAAAACCAATTACTTTCAGGAATATGTCTGCTCCTGTGTAGTCCAAATGCTATTCAATCAAAATGTAATAGTAGCTTAATAAAGCATTGGTTTTTTTTTTTCATAAACTCTACCCAATGTTAAGACTGTATGGGCTTTTTTGGAGAAACCAGTTTGGGCTGGTTTGTGGCTGGTGAGCTTTCTCCTGACTTGCTCCAAGTTTACCCGACTCTGGAGAGAGTGAGCACCCGGAGATCCCTGTACCAGGGACTTCACCCATCGATTTTCTTCTATCTGCTGTGAGGAAGACAAGTGTTCTCATAATTGGGCCATTAAAGGAGGTGTTGAAATGTTACTAATTGTCAAAGGCAATTAAGTGGAGCAAGGTGTCACAGGTAAATTAACGAGATTCCAGGTGTTTGGAGCAAATTGCATTTATCTGTGTGTAAAACAATTCCAGTCGTCTCTGCTAGTTGTCTGTATGCTTCTGGTGTGCTCTTTTTTGGGAGGGTTTTGGTAGGACTGTAGCTGTGCATCAGCACCTGAGCTGGATCGTGTCTATAGGGTGTCTGAAAGATGCCACCTACTCTGACCGTGGGGCTGGGGGGGTCACCCTGAAACCCTCGTTGGGAGCACCCCTGTAAGGATAACATCATCTCCAGTGATCCCTCCCTTTGTCATTAGCCCAGGACTTGGCTCCAGTTCTGCCACAGACCTCATAGGTGACTTGGGCTGGCCACGGGCCAGAACATCTCTCAGGGACCTAGATAAGAATTATGGATCAGTCCCTCTGCATGTGGATCCTGGGTGGGAACAGCAGAGCTACGGCCTGGAAACGGGGTGAGGATGAATGCCCTGATGGTGCTGCGATTCCCATAGTGATTCAGGAGCAGTAGAAGTATCTTCAGTACCCTGCAGCCACTCGTTTTTATTGACTAGCACATCGAGCTCATAACAAGATGTTGTAAATGGGACTTTATTGGTAAAAATATTGTGAGGAAAAACCCGCACACATCCAGGCTAGTTTCTGCTTGTTTGTGCCCCTTATAGATACAGGCTATCATAGCGTGGGAGTTCACCAAAATACAGATTTGGCTATTGAGAATTCCAGAAGCTGAAATCACAAAGTTCCCATGGATGCTCGTTGTTAGAGGCAGTGAGAAGGCTCTTACCTGTGCTCCATGAGCTGCTCTCTTCAGGAAGACCTGCCGTGCCCCCTGAAAAAATCACTGCTGAGAATATTCAAGAGTTTCAGTCTTTGAACAAGCTCCATGGTGGGGTTTTTTTGTGCCTGGTTGTAGGATTTTAACAGGGGGAACGTGGAGTTACTCCATCGAGAGTGGCCAGCAGCTGCAGGGCTCCTGTCGGAGCGGGTGGCGTGTTGCCCTCCCTGCCGCGCACGGCGCCGGGGATGGGAGGTGCTCGGAGCCACCACCAAGGGGTGGAACCATCACATGGGCCCATAATTATCACTCTTTGTTCCTTTTCTCTCCCTGCTGGATTAGAAGCCCTCCCTCGCAAAGAGATTTGTGATTGTGTGTGTGTGCACACGCATGTTTGAGGGTGGGTGAAACCCTAATTGTATGTTATTAAAATATTATGATTATTTGGGGGGTTCTTTTCCCCCCCCTTCCAATCCACAGCACCTCCCTGATGTCGATGTCTTGTGCAGCTGGCTCTGACTGGCACCCACAAGGTTGTCCTCCAGGTGCTGCATCAGAAATCTTTTGACACAGTGTCAGTAATTAAGTGTACAATTAAGAGAATGCCTGCAATTAAGTTCAATCAGTCAGTCAATCAAATCTACATTTGTAAAGGGTTTCTAAAGGGCCTCTTACCCAGCCTCCCCTCTGCTTCAGAGCTCTGCAGAGTCAACACCAGCCACAAGGCAACCGTTTGCTTGAGGCGACTCAAAGAAAGGGCTATAAGGCTTGTATCGAGGGGATATTTGAGGCCTGCCTGCTGAATAAAAACCGACTTTAGGTAGAGAATTTGGGCACAGCACTGAAATGTAACTCAAAAAGGTTGAGAACATCTGAGTTTTCTAACTGGTTGACTCTATGGGCTTAACACTCCCAGCTCCCACCTTTGTCTGCCTCGTGCTCTGTGACACTGAGGGAGTTGGTAACCAACACCTCAAATATGCCCCAAATCAACCCTTTCCAGCTGGGTTCTCCAGTTGCCCCTCACCAAACTGCAGTGACAGATGCTATCTGGGACTTGGTGTTCACAAACAGCAATAGGGAAGGACACCAGCTTTTCAGTTCTTCTACCCAGGGAGTTAAACCTGGTGTTGCTGAGTGACCCCAGGAAATCGGGGGATGTCACCACCCATAGGGGCACACAGCCCTTTTCTGGATGTCCCTGGTGTTTGTGAGGCCCCTTTGATAAGATTTAACCCCATGCCCTGGGTACTGGTGCTGGCATCACAAGGATGATGCTTCCACGTGGTACTTTTGCGACTGTTTTGTGTTGATTGCGCTCCTTTTACCTGAAAGCGAGTTTTTTTCATCATGTCTGAATTGCCAGATCTATGTCATCAGTTGCTTGTGAAGGTGTGGAGATATTCAGTCTTTAGACTACATATTACTCCAAAGAGTACCTCGAGGATGTTTTCTCATCTTGGATGCTTCATCCATGTGAGCACCAAGCCCTGGTTTGGTTGGTAACGAGCTGGTGTTTTGGTGGCACTGTCACCTCCTGCAGGAGCTCTGCTCACCTCTGCTCCCCACAGGGACCTGGTCACAGCAACGTGCATCTCTGGTGACTTGTCTGCTGTCCTGTTACATATTTAATGTATGGAAAGTTGTTAGCCAAAATGTCCCTTCGTGGTGAGGGGGAAGAACAAATGGCCGAGTAATGTATTAATGGCAGTGCTGCAATTATTCCTTTGCACCTCATTAATACCCAGCTATGTTTCTGTCTCCATCCACAGGGCTCGGGGTGCCTTGCAAAGGAGGGTCTCTGACACCAGTGATGGAATGGCACAGCCTCCTGTTTTGACAGCTCCTCAGCAGAACCGAGTAGCTTCCCAGCAGAGCATCCTGCCCTGGGGCCTCTTGCTGCCCAGGCAGTGGGAAGGCAGGTACCCTTATTTTATTACCTCTAATTGGTAAATCAGCAAACTTGGTGTTTTTCACCTGCTTGTGTTTGAAGTGTGATACTTACCCTCTTGCACTTTCACCCTGTTTCACTAAAAAGATAACAATGGGGGGAAAAAACCCTTCAATTCCTTGTCAGTTCTCGTTACTGCCATTAATCACTAGCAGAACTCTAAGGAATGGCTGTGAAGGTCTTGGTTGGTCTGGATGACATGAAGGAAAATACTTCAGGAAAAGATATCAGAAGCTCTTTTTGGTTGTTTTGTGTTTCAAGATGCCTAGAGAGATGGAGCACTGGATGGATGACAAAGTATAGAAAACTGAAACAGTGCAGGGCTTGCTGGATTCCGGTTTGAAAATAGGTTGCGGTCCCCCTTATTGCGATGATGTGATTTAAAACAGAGTGTAACTTTGACTAACGCTTCATGGGGAAATCACAGACACAGCCCCTGTGATGGCTCTTAAGAACAAGCCTGGAAAGAAAGGTGAGAAGCTCCCAGAAGTGGCTCTGCTGGAAGAGCTCAGCCGTGGAACAGGGAACCTGGGTGGTGGTGGCTCCCCAGGGCCAGCCCTGGCAGTGGGCTGAGGCTGTCAGAAAAGCTGTCAGCAAGGAGTTTTTTCACTGCTTTTACAATCAGTCATATGGGAGGGGATAGGGGGTGGGGGTAAAGAAGGAATAAGCAGGCGGCTGAGAAATAACACTGGGCAATAAATTCTCGAAATCTGGTACTAAATCTATCAAAGCAAATAATATGTCCTGATGGTGGGAGGACATTTGTGTTTTGTTTTAAATTTGCCAGACCTCATATTTTTGGGCATTTGTCTGAGGGAGGTGAGGACTTTGAAAAGGCAATTACAACTGGTGAATGATTAGTGTTAGATGTGACACTTTTATGCATCAAATATGTTTAACTGCATTAACCTTTGAGGAATTTACATTGACACCTTCGATGATCTATCTCATTCTCTGCCTGAAAAATCTAAGTTGTCCCTCAACTCGAATCTTATTTACATTTCTTTTATTACAAAATAAATGAGTCTGAAATCTTAATGGAGTTTTGCCAGATTCTGAAGGCACCACGGCAGGAGAGCTGCAAGGAAACTGGCATCCCTGGTGTGATCCTTAAGGGGAAGGATCCTCCAGGGAAGGTGGAGTGGAGCACGTGCACCAAAACAAGGCTCTGCTCCGGTGTCTTTACTGGACATACCATCCGAGAGGGAAGATGACTGAAAGCGATGAGGTTACACAACTAATTTATCCACGTTAGGCCTTAATTTCCTGCTAATAAGGTATTTCAGCCTCCCAGGAAGCAGCTTGTGGTCTTTGTAGGCTTTTAATCTTTACATATTATGCGGAAAGTAAGTACATTCTCAAAAGGGGGTTCTTAGTGGAGACTTTCAAGAAAGATTCAGGTTATTAAAGTGCTCCTCTCCATGTCCCAGCACACTCAAGCTCTGGATGCCTGGTGCATCCCCCTCTCCGTGCGGTTTCCCCTCTGGCAGGGGGGAAGCAGTTCCTCTTGTTGCTGATTCATCTCCATGTCTCTTGTGCTTCACTCCACTGAAATCTGGTTTGGTACGAGACAGACTCCGGTGGAATGAAGGACAACAGAACCCATGGATCGTCCTTATTTCACTCGGAACGCGCAGGCGGGTTTATCTCACCTTTTGGGGATGCAGGGGTGGTTCAGCTGTGATGTTTGAACCCTGGGTAGGACCATGAGAACTCTTCAACCAGTGCTCTGGGGACACTATGGGCTGACTCTTCCTTTTGCTCTTCCCTCCCCATATCTCTGGTTTTTATTCACTTTAATTTTAGCCTGTAACACTGTAGCCAGGTACACTTTGTAGCATTAACTGTGGGAACAGTTTACCAAAGGATGGGGCAGTTCTCCATCTTTTGAAGGTCTTGATCTACCAGGAGCTTCTCCATATTAAAACACTCAAGGGTTTGAGCTTTTATGGCTTTTACAAGGGAGTTCCAACACTATAATGGCCACAGTCCTTTCTGGCCTGAAACCCCTGAATTTGCAAAATCTGAAGAATGCCAGTGGGCAATTTCCTCCTAGTGCTGGTTCTCTTTAAGGACATTTATCAATAAGGAGCACATGTAAAGCTGCTGCTTCCCTTTGGCCTCCACAGGGGAGAAATAACCTTCCTTGGTCCCAGCCCCACATGGGGAGGTCATGGGCACATCGCGGACGCAGGGCCACAGGGGTTGTCCCCATGTGGCACTGCCAGGCTGTGGCAGTGCTCATCCACAGGCTACTGCATCTGGGAAAGGGATTATATGTATATTATGGGATTGCCCTAGGGCACTATGAAGATGCAAGTAGTTAAGCTGAGTGTTGTCCAGCCCCTCTGAAAGGTGTGCAGCCTCTTCCAAAGAGCTTCCAGTCTGTGAAAGAGACAAAAAACAAAAGGAAATTGAGACTGTTGGAAATATTCCCCCCTCCCAAAACCTATCCCATCCCCACATCTGTGCAGTACAGATGTTTTTGAGATTCCTGCAAAGGAATCTGTTTTACTCCTTTTTAGATACACCCTGGTTTTGCCTGTAAAATGAATACTGAAGTCTGAATGTAATGTGTATACTTAATATTGGATGTGGCTTCTCATCTAAAGAACTGAAAGTATTAAAAAAGAATAAAAATAAATCTACCCTGAAATATATAAGCCCCATGAGTGAAATGACAGTTCAGAATAGCCCAGCAAGGAATGGCAAATACTTCTTTTTTTTCCCCCCAATTGTGTTGGTTTGTTTCACGGGAGCGTGAAGCCAAATTAAGGGAGCCAGGCCCCAGTTCCTGCCTCCTTGATAACTGGGAAAACTGGGACTTTCAAAATGCCTGGTGAAATGAAGGGTCCAGTTCTGAGTAGTGTTTTGGCAACTCTCCCACGCACTGGGATTAATTAAGGCTTCACAAGGAAATGAAAAGATAGGCTGGGATGCAAAAAACTTGAAGGTGAACTGAAATGCTTGCCTGTACTTAAAAACAACCCCCCCCAAAAAAAAGCCAACCCACAAACTACCTCCCTATGGAGGGGGCTGATAAAGGATTTACCAGAACAAATAGCTTAGGGTGTTTCTCTCTGCTTTTAACCATAACCCTCCTGTCTCTTGCTGCACCGAGGCCTCTCCCTGCGCTTTGTCGAGACACGTTGGAAGCCTTGGGGTAAGTCCTGAGAAAGGGTGGCCCAGGCAGGAACCCATCAACTGAAATTCCTCTCTGCAATCCTGCCTTATTTGAAATGCCTTTTATCAGGCAAGTTACAACGGGCTTTAGCACCGCAAATGCCTAATGCACAGCTTCCAGCTATTAACCCCTTGGTGCCTGCAGCTCACAGAGCCAGTGTGCCCAGGAGAGAGGGAATAACCAGCTGCAAGGGCGGCTTTGGCTTCCCTCGGGAACAGCTCAGATCGTTGAGGGAAGCTGCTTATCAACCAAATCTTACATTAAAAAATGGTAATAAAAACTGGAAATACAAGCTTCGGGGTCCCACCTGCAACAGCGAGCTACCCCTCAATCCTGAACAACGAATTTAAAGTAAATTAAACGTTACCAGTATGGGTTGTTTAGTTGCTTGCTTTATTTTTTGGTTGGCTTTATTTTTTTCCCTTCTTCTTTTCCCCCCCCTCAACCTTTTAATGAGATACCACTTGGTTTTTGCTTCTCTCTGGGGAGAAGTCTTTTGCATCTGCCCGAACAGCAGCAAATATGTGCTGCATCCTCAAAAGCAGCAAACCTTTAACTAAAGGTCAGAGAAAATTGTACCAGACCTCTCTGAACTTTAAAGAGAGCACACATTTTCGGCATTTCTGTGTCTATAGGGGAACTGAGGGATAAAGAGAGACGTTCTGAGCCAGAACTCCTTGTGTTCCTTACACTAACAGGACTTTGCATTCGGGCCAGTGATTGCCAGCCCTCGCAGTTTCAGCCCGATGCTCTGCCTGCTCCTGAGAGTGGCTGTAACTCTTAATCCTGGTTAGAAAAGTATGTCAGAACTTGTTTCACCGTAACACAAGCTTGTATTTAAAATTAGGCAGAAGTCAAAAGTGCTTTCTGAAGCTCAGATCTAAGTGGGACTCCCAACAGTGCTCTTCTGTAGCCCCTGCCTGATCCAGGTGTTGTCTGAAAGTGCCTTTTGCTGGGCCCTTTTCTAGGGAATGTTCCCACTCGAAGCATCTTCTGCTGCTTGTTCAGGGCTTCCATTTTTCTGCCTTCCTCTGGTGTTACCCTCCCGCTTTTCCAAAGCCTTTGCTTGAAATTGGCTGCTGTTGGTTTTTAAAGGGAAAATAGCTCTACATTTCTCTTTGGTTTTGAGCAAGTTCCACACCTCATAGTGATGAGTTAAATTTGAGGTTGGCTTTAGCACCACATGTTGCTCCTGGAGGAGGAACCTGATTGTACAGCAGTGCCTGAAGTCACTGCAAAGCTCATGATTCCCTATTTTCAAGTGAGTGAGCAGCCTGGGGGCCCCTCTGTCTTCCTGGTGCACAAGGGGGGCATCCACAGGAGGGATGCAGGGGAGGAAAAGCAGCCAGAGCCCACTGGCTCCTCTGGTCCCAGGGACAAGCTCTGCCTCTCAAGGGAAGAGCTCTCCTGGCCTAAAGCTTCAGCATCCACAGAGCAATAGGGGACTTTTGGACTTGTCAAACTAATTCAAGTTAAAACCTTCTCTATAAGGAGAAAGAGCAAATAGGTCTGCTTTCACCAGCTTTTTCATGGTATCTCTAGATAGGTGCAAAAATATTTTTCAAGTGATTTGCACAGAAAATGGAGAATCAGCTGGTTGAAACTAAGCCAAATCTTAGACCAATTCTCAGATGATCAGTCTGGTATCCATTGCACTAGTGCAAATCCAGAGCCCCATGGGTTCTAATGGAATTATATTGTTCTTAAAGGCCACTGATAATCACATAACTCTTGCCAGTTTAAGAAATAGTTCTGGGGTTTTTTTTATGGGAATCTCTCCATCTATCATCTAGGGCTGATGGACTCAGTGAGCCTAAGGGTCTCCTGAACCAAATGATTCTACGATTCTAATTACTGCTTTGGATAACTCTGTGATTCTTTAAGACTCAAAATGCCGGTAGGAAAAACTTAAGAATGTTCTTTTTCCTATTAAAAAGCTCTTCCCTGGCCTCCAGTTTGCCAAGAGCGAGGGGCAGCTGCGTTGATGGCCGTACGGAACGAGCATGGCTTCCACTGCACCAACGCACCCTCTGCCTTGCCTCCTGCATCTTCTCACCCAGGCACCTTCTTGCCCTTCCCAAGAAGCCACCTCTAGACACCGTGAGTCCCAGCCACCGCGCTCCCCCACGCTTTCACCCAATACATAAGAAACACGTGGTGGTACCGCTCACTCACCTCTCTCGGTTAACTGGTACCAGTCCGGTCTCACCACTGCCTTTGCTTAACTTGAAACCAAAATAAACAAACAAACAAAATGGACTAAGGAGATGGGGAGCTAAAAGAAAGCAGCTGGTACGTAAATAGATTCAGGGCCTGTTTATCTTCTTCTTTTCCATCCTTCTTGTGCAGGGAATCCCAGAGGAAGGTGGAGCAGGAGGCGACTGGTCCTTTACTGGGGTGTCCCGGCGGCGGGCAGAGGAGAGGAGCGGAGCAGAAAGGGCACTTTTTAGNACCGGACCCGCTGCCGGGGGGCTCCTCTTGGCCCGCCTGCCTGCCTTCGGAGCCGGGGGTTGAGCGAAAAGCTTAGTAAAGATGATCCGAACAGAGCGTCTTCTAAGGCGGGTGGGCAGCTTCGTTCTGGTGTCTCCAAAGGGAACCCTTCCAGGTGCTCTTTTGCTCTCAAAACGACTCTCTTTTGAGACCATTAATGTTGGGAGTCACCAGTTTGGAAGAGAATGTCTTAATTTTTCGTCACATCAAACCACTTAACTTTTGCATTGGCTTTTCCGTGTACAAAAAGTTTTGGTTTGCGTTTCCAGAGCTGCTGAAGAACTGGGGAATCTACTCCGGAGCCAGCTCTGGGGCCTGTGGTGTGTTGTGAGGGTTGGGGCTGGAATGTAAACCCTCTAAAGAGTAATTCAGGCAGCACAAAGGTGACATTAGGGTATCTCCCTGCAGAGAACAGGGATAGAACTTGGTTGAGTGTGGGGATGCTTTGCTGCAATGGTTTTCATTCCAGCTCCAAAGGCAGTCGGTGTATGGTGAGGCTCTGGGAGTTGCACCAAGTATTACGTGATGCTGGAGTCTCGTTAGTTAGTTATTAGGCCTTTATCTTTGCTCTCCTTTTCCATGGGTGGAAGATGCCCACCCCTTGTCTGGCACCGGTGATGCCCCTCAGGAGTGGGCACGGTGTTGCCAGAGCAGGGGCTGCCCTTCAGCCTCCTCCACTGCGGGTGGGAGAGCTCTGGGGGCCAGGCTGGCCCTGCCTGTACCCTTGCTTGCTTTTATTTCCTTAGGCCTGTGCGAAACAATAAGCCAAAAACTCCCCAGTTTTGTGCTGCTGCACAGTTTGAAGCTGGAGCACTGGTTCTTTTTAGATAAAAATCAGTTCTTTGTTTGTTTTCCTTGCTACTGCAAAATAACAAATACCTTTAAAGTTGATGGCTGCTAAAGTTTACAGGCAGGGTGGGACTGGCTGGGGTGTGGATAGCTGGGTAGGAACGTCATGTTGTCTCCATAATGCCCAATCTTTTCAACTTAAACTTTCAACACATAGCCGTTAGGTGGAAAAAGCTGCCAACACCTCCTAAAACTGCTGCTGCAAGCTCTGCAGCCCCGCTGATGGAAATATGTCTGGGGATGAAGGCTCTTCCCTGCGGTATCTGAAAGGCACATTCCACCTTTTGGCTTCCAAGGAGGAAGGAAACCTGTGTGGTCTTTGAAGGCTTGTCAGCTTTGACCTCTAAATTTGTCCAATAAATGGAATCAAATTATTTACTTGGTCTGCAGGTTGGAGACATCAAACACAACAGAAGAAAGCTCAGGGCCACGTCTCCTGAAATTGCCCACTGTAAATCCAGTCCACAAGCAGGTGGCGAATAATTACTTGAGGGTTTTCCCCCATTCACCTCCAAAGTTTATTTATGATTGTGAAAAACATCCTTTATAAAGCGGCTAAAGGACTAAATGGAGCCCTCAGACTATGCATTCTTTGTGCTCCCCATCACAGAGGAGGAACCACAGCGTTCACTCTGCCTTTTGCCTTTATTCCACGTGGTTTCTTTGGCTCCGCTGGGCTGCGGCGTGACTGGCCCTCCTGCGCCCTCGCCCTCTGCAGCGCTTGCTCTCCCACACACATAAAAGGAAAACGCTCCTCTAACCTTTCTGAAGTGAAGCCAAAAAGCCTTGTTTGATGGCAGGGAGTCGTCCTCCTCGCCCTGTTCCCCTGTGGTCTCCTGGAAGCCTGGCTGTGGTGGGACTGGGGGTGGCTGTGGGAGCCGGGTTTGCCCCGTTCAGCACCAACACGAGCATCCTGCAGGACGGTTCTTCAGCTGCTCCTGTCTCTGTGGAGATGGGCATGTGCTGGAGCTTAGCACTGTGTATAGCGAGATGGACTTGTTGGAAAATGAAGGCTTTTAAAGCTTGTGAGGAAGTCTTTGTGTTCCAGAACGATGGAGAAAAGGAGAAAACCTAAGCAAGTCTCAATCTTCTTTGAGGTTTAGCCCTGTGCCATCATACCTACCCACTTGTTAGAGACTACAGATCTGTCATTTGAATTAGAGATTACCGTTACTTCTCTTTAAAGCCCGCTTCACGGGTGTTCCTGCTTTCTGATGGAAGCTGCTTGGAGATGTGTGCTCTCATTTACACCAGCGATACAGAAACCGTGTAGCGTTTCTCCATCCAGGTGAGCCATCTCATCCTGACAAGCAGAAGTCTCTGAGATGCTGTAGAGCACCTATAGCAACTGGAGGTTCACATCTACTGGAACTTGCAAGGAAAAAGGCAGGATGTGCCCAGATGTTGCCAAGGACACTTGTCCTGATGGGTTCACAGCTACATTAAATGGCATTAGATCCTGAATGGCTCGATATGGCCAAGAGTAACCATGCTCCCCATTCAGCAAGAGACCTGTGCAGAGGTCAGTCAACTGCTGACAGGTTCTGGTAATTTTATTTCAAATATGCTCACCCCTAACTGCTCATTTTTAACTTGCAGAGGAAAGAAAACTGATTACCCCAACCTCTCTTGCCATCCTCACCCCATCCCCAGGCTCCCTGCAAGCTGACTTTCTCCCTCGTACTTCTAAATTTGAAAGCAAACACTGCCTCTGCTCTGTTCCCATTCCCCCTTTGGCAGTGGGAGTTGGCATGAGCTGGCACACCTGGTTCTGCAGCTCAGTTAAGCATCTGGCTCTTCCACATTAATACCTTTGGCTCTTTTCTTCCTTTAGAGGCATCCCATTCGACTGCAGTGTGCATCCATGGCAGTCCTGGCTGTCTTTCCTGCGAGCTCGGTATTAACAAGCCTGGGCAGAGCAGGAGGGCTCCCACCACCTTATCCAGGGACCAGGAGGTCTTCCATGCCCAGCTCTTCAGGCTCTGGCCATGAGGGGCAGATGGCAGCGTGCACCAGGGTGGGCAGGGGCCGTGGCTGCTCTGAGGGATGTCCAGGGTGAAAATAAATTCATGGTAGCATAACAGAACATTGGAGTTCTCAGTCTGTTGTGACTTGATTGAGAGGAGAAAAAAAAATAAATGAGACTTTGGAATCTTTGAGGCAAAGTTTGGTTTTGCCATTTCCCCTGGATTCTTTTCTGGCTCAGAAGAGGTAAAAGAAGAAAACAAGCTGAACAAGGAAAGGATGGAAAATAGAGAAGCAGAGGAAGAAAATTTTCTAGGAGATCTAGTTCTGCCTTTGCATCAAGGGCTGTTTCCATGAACACATCTGCTGCTTTAGAAGAAGGAAGTTTTTGAGGAAAAATGGTTTGTGTGTATTTTTTTGGCTTGGCTTCAATTGATTGCTTCAGAAGGTACCAGACACTTAAGCTGCCACCAAGAAGAGCCAACAAGCCATAACCTGCTCTCCCCCACGGGTCCTTCTGGGTGCCATGTCCATGTCTCAACACAGCGCTCGTGAGAGGACGCTGGTGACACATCACCTTAGCTCTGTGTTTCCCACCAGTGTTTAGAATCATAGAATCAGATAGGTTGGAAGAGACCCCTGGGATCATGGAGTCCAACCATCAGCCCTACTCTAGAAGTTCTCCCCTACACCAGAGCCCTCAACACCACATCCAATCTACTCTGAAACACAGTCAGGGATGGGGACTCCACCACCTCCCTGGGCAGCTGATTCCACTGACTGACCGCTCTTGCTGTGAAAAACTTTTTCCGCATGTCCAGCCTAACTCTACCCTGCTGCAGCTTGCAGCCATTCCCTCTTGTTCTGTCGCTCCATTCCCTCTTGTTCTGTCGCTAACGTTTACGTTTAAACGTGTCGTTTACAGGATGGCAAAGGAAGGCTGAGTTTAAGATCACATCTTGGGGCACTGGAAAAGATCTCGCTGCCTTTCCAGTAAAGTAGAAAATGGGAAACCTCGCTGTTTCTTCCATAGAGTTTTTCATGTGGCTGCTTCCCACTCGCACGTTCTCGGTGTGAAGCATTAACCCGCTAAATCCCGGTGTGTTAAACCAGGGAAAAGGAGGGAGCGCAACCTTTAACTGTAGATGAGATGGTCTTTGCTGCTGTTTTGGTGACTAGATAAACAACAGCCCCCAAAGGGTGTTCGTGCAAAGCAGGTTTGGGTCAGGGGTGGAAAGTGTCTGTTGACAGGAGCAACTTAAAAGCACGTAGATTTGGGCATTAACGGAAGGCTGGGCCTGCAGCCTCTGCGGCACTCGGGATGCCGGCATGTGGGTGGAGTGAGCTCGTGGGGACCTGAAGCTGCTCGAGGAGACAATGAGGTGCCTCTGTGCCAACATACCTTCTCTCGCAGGGTGAAGTGCTGGTGGATGCTAATTCCTGGGTACAAACTGCACTCTCTGCCAACTGAGCTGCTCCAAGCCGGGATCTGTGCAGGGGCAGAGGCTGTGGTGTGGCCGAGGCTGCCTCCATCTCCCCTAGGGCTTCCCCAAGGGGCTGTCGTAAGGGAAGGGCTTAAGTAACCTTCAAATGGAGTAATTAAAGATTGATTATACCTTAATTATAAAACAGCATCCCAAGGTTAGCAGGCCTTTTCCCCCCTGCCTTTGAAGATAAGACAGAATTGGCCGTGTTTTAATTATTGGAAAGTTACTTGCATTTTCTGTGTCTGCAATAGATATTGGGGTGGATGTATATGGGGGTCTGGGGTGGTCTCTTCCTTCCCTTTCTCAGCCCTGTTTGACTGCTCCCACCCACTGAAACAACTGTCAGCAGGTCAGGGCTAAGAGGGAATGTATTGGGAAGGTGATATAACTGAATCACAGGTGTATGTATATCTGTAGAGATCTGTGTTACTTCAAAAATATGCAGAGGAACATATTTTGCATAAATCTCCTCAATTTCTTGAGGCTTTTTCATAATGTTCTAGACTTTCCTGATATTTTTCCTGAATCCATTTACTGGTAATGTTAAAAAGTTGGAACGTGGCGAAGTGATTCTTTATGACGTGAGTGAAGTTCTGGGTTCTTTGTGCCTTATTACCAACATCAACTAGGAAACAACCCTTGCAAAGTTGCCTGTGACTCTGCTGGGGGGAGAGTTGCTCCTGGGGTTTGAGATGAGCAAGTTAGAGAGGTCCTGGGAGAAATGACTGTGCTGAGGACAGACTTAGCAGCGCAGGTCCTGGTTCCACCCATTTCCCCCTTCAGCCTCTTCGCTGTGGCCTTGGTGCCCATCCCCATCACTCGCTCCCTGCCCAGCAGAGTCTGTGGACCCCGTGGTGCCCAGACCGTCCCTCGAGCCACCCCTGCCCGGCTCTCCCAGCATGTTGAGCTGCAAGGCTTTGTCAGCTCATCCCTGGCCTTTTGTCTGAGCTCCCTGCAGTCTGTGAGCAACCCCAGCCCTTCCCTTTCCTGGACATGATGGGACACGCCATTTATCAGAGCGGCAATTCCAGCCCGGGCCAAGGGCACGCCTTTGGGAACGTTTCTTTCTTTAGCCTTATTCAGCTTCATGCTGCCTGGGCTTGTTCTGGGGATGCTGTCTAGGCTGAGAGTGCATCTCTGAACCTTCCACAGGAGCTTTCTATGCCAGCGGTGTCCCTTGGAATCCCAAGGGAAGAACGCAGTGGCCCTTTGGTGGCCTGGCGCCACGTGCGGTGGCTTCTGGAGAGCCGGGGGCGACGCAGACACCGCTGTGGATAACGTGTGCTCCTGGGCATGGACCCCAGCTTGGGTTGGGCGTGTTGAAGTAACACCCAGATTCTTTTATATGGTGGTTAAGTAAATAATTTTTAATTTGAGGCTTCATTCTTCTGACCAAGGCGGCGTTTAGGAACGTGCGGGCAGAGGTTGGTGGCTGTTTAACACGGTCTGAAATGGGAAACTTGCTGCCTTGAAGGGCAAAAACCAGCCGTTTCTGTTAAGTGACATCACCCAAAGCAAAAATCACCTTCTTTGGGAGGGGGTGTCTTTGAAACTCTGGTCTAAAGGAGGCCCCATACAGACCCTGCCCCTGTCCCACCTGAGGATGCCCGGCAGAGGGGCTGCAGAGCCGGGGGCTCAGGGATGGACTCTCAGGTCAGGGGAGCCCCTGCAGCTCCTTCCTGACCTCCTGCTGGTGGGAACAGCTGTACCTTTCTGTTCAGAGTTGTACATTAAAATAAGAGGTGGATAATTTAAATAATTCCGCATAATAGCTGGCGTTCTGATCTTTGGGCAGATTGGGGGGAGCAGAGGAGTGTTCGTGTACCTGTGGCTTTGGTTGAGCAGGAGATGAAAGGGTTCAGAGGAGTATTTAAAGTACATGCCTCTGCTTTGCTGGAAGTCCCAGGGACTGAGGCCCAGCCAACACTAATAGTGCTAATTTAATGATTTTGGTTAGAAGCGTGATGTTTTCACCCAGGGCAGCTGCAAGTTGCAAACCCCTCTCCTCGCCCCAGCGGGGCTGTGGGGCAGCGAAAACGGGTCACGTTGCAAATAGCACCTTTTTAACACCAAACCCTTGCCTGGGATCCACTGTTCTCGGGCTGGAGTGGTTGGAGCAATAAAAAAACCCCGCTGTTGGCAAGGTCTGAAGCACGTGGGTACCTCGGTGTGCTCTGCTGACTCAGGCCACGTGTGGTGGCGACAGCCCGTCACCACTGTCCCACCACTGGAGACTTGTGGCTCCCCTTTTGGCTTTTCCCTCCCTCCTCTGCCTCTCCCCATGTGGGTTGTTTAGCTCTGGGGCACATTTGCTCCATGAGCAACGTCTAACTCAGTAACTTTGACCACACCTTGGGGGGGAAAATAAATAAATAAGTAAGAAATATTAAGAACTGCAAGGTAATCTGCTCGCAGATGCTCCCTGCCAGCAGCACACGGGAGAAAGACGTGAACTGGCTGCTCTGCACTAATACTCTCCTGCATTATTTACTGCTGCAATGTGTATCACTGTGCTCTCCTGTCTGAGGTGACAGCTCGGCTCAGGGTTTTTGATGAGGAGGGTTATAACGAGACAAAGGAAGAGAGGCAGCGCAGGTTGGATTCAGATCCCTTTGCCTGGTTAAAAATGGAAGGTTTCTAACTCAGCAAAATCCCTGCCACGTGAGAGCGTGTTTTACATTCTGCCTCTTTGCAGGCCTGATATACCAGGGCTTCATGCAGAATCCCAGTATGTCCTTGTTCTGTTAACGATGGAGCGAGGTGTTATCTTTGCCTTTCGTGATGCCGTCTCATATTCTCGTGTTCTGAGAGAGCGTTTTTGGATGTGTAGTAAACCCATGTTAACTATAGACATAGATGGTACTTTAGGGCATCTGTCTTACTCAGCCAGCAATGAAAGTCATTTTTGTTGGGTTGTTGTTGACTTTATTTTATATCCAGTGAATAAATCTTCATTAACTGCTGTGAAGATACAAGTGATTTATCTTGACTTGGGGTGGATGGAAGGTAATTTTGCAGATGGTGTAGGTGTTCCCAGGAAGAAAAACAGACTCGTTGCCCTCCATCCCACTGAGAAAAATGCAGATTTCTTCCTTAGCCCTGTTCCTTTTCCTGCATCAGGTTGCCCATGTGGCTGTTAAAGAACAGTCTGGGACCCAGAAGCCAGGTCTGTCCCTCCTCTGTCCCAGCCGTGCTCCTGGCAGCCTGTCCACGTGTGCCCTGTCCCGCCGTGCCAGGGACTGTCCCCAGGGAGCCTCTTGCACTTGGGGACAACCTGCTTCCAAGGGTGTCCTCAAGGCACCTCTCGGAGGACAATCTGTGAGATGTGGGTGTTGGAGAGGGTTGTGGCAGGAGGAGCACAAGTTCTCTCCGTGCCCGTGTGTGCCAGGGCTGACGCCGCTGCAGGTTTATCTCACACCGCTCTGCCCCATGAGAGCTCCTCTATCGGAATGTGTTTTGAAGGAATTACTCCAGATCTCGGCCAGAACAAGGAAGTAGAAAGTCAAGCTGAAACTCTGCAAGTATTTCCATGCCCTGCCTCTGCCCAAGGCTGTTCGTGGCTGAGCCCGCCATTTGCTGGGAGTACGTCAAGCAGCGTCTTTGGATGAAACCAAAGAGAGTAGAGGCAGGATCAGGATGGGACGTGATCCCTGACCGGGGCTGCCAGGCTCTTGCCAAGGGCTTAGACCTGCCCAAGGAGGGTGTTTGGAGGGGCACCCAGCTGTGTGCCCTCCCTGGATCGTGCCTATTGCCCTCCAGCTCTCGGGGGGAAGCAGTGGCTCCATTGCTGCTCATCAAACCTGAATTGAGCAAGTGCTGTTCTTGTGGCAGGAGATGTCTGTCTGCCCCAGCTCAGATGAAATCAGATAAAAAAAGCTCAGGGACCTCCTTTGTCCCTGTCAGTGCCTCCTGCCCTGTCATAAGGCGGCCTGTCACCCCCCTGACCAGCTCAGACCTGCTGCACACCTGTATGTGTGACATCTTTGTGGTCCTTGGCTGGTCTTCGGCTTTGCTACGGTTTTAGAGCATGTGCTGTGGATTTCACAAGGCTTCCCTTTGTCAAACAAACCTGAATACAAGCGCTGCAGGTCCCTAACTTGCCCTTCACTGGGCATCCAGCAACACCCAGTACCGCAGCTAAACTCTCATCCGCTTTGAATTCAAGTCTCTTCTTTTTTTTCTAGGCAGCAAACATGAAGCAACTTGCTTCATCAGTGTATTGCTCTGGAATTACTGTAGCAGAGGCATCCAGCAGCTGGGGCAGCCTGACATCAGTCACTGCCTTACAGGTATATTCAGTTTCTCAATCACATGCAAACCCGTCCTTGTCCGTACTTGCAGAGCCTCCCCAAACCCCTGCCTTTGAGAAGCTGCTGTTCCCTCCTACCATGGAGCTAAAATAAACTAGACCCACTGGATCCCACATTTGGGTTATTGATGGTATTTCCACCCTCTATGTGGTGCTGTGTCTGCCGTGGGCTCCTCTGCTTTCTTGGGGGGCACTGGGATGCGGAGTGGAGCCCAGCGGGGTGGAGGATGGTGGAGCCCTGCGGGGTGACCCCTGCTCGGGCTGGGGGGCCTCGTCTGAAGGACAGAGCTCAAGGCAGCTCTTCCTCAGGGGTTGGTCTCTGCCCGTGGCTGGCCTTGTTTGCCATCGTGTGACTCTCTCAGGCGTGTCATGGTACGGTCTCACTTGTGCTCCCTGTCTGTTCTGGGAAAAGTCAGGGAAGGGAATAAGAGGCTCGGAGATTTGTGTCTCTGCTGTTCTTCTGCCCCTGATGCTGGTGGGCAGGGGGCTGGAATACAGGGTCCAGAGCCATTTAGTGTGTGCAGCCTCTTGGGAGGTGATGGGCAGCCAGGAAGGCTCCTACGGTGAAGGACAGGCACCCAGACCCGAGGGAGACATCCCTTTTAGTTTTGTTCATATCCAAGTACATAAATAACACGTTGGTCCAATAGGTGTTGGTGAAGGGATGAAAATCAATACTTGAACCCCCCACCAAACAAAAAAAACAGCCAGTATTTTCAGGTTTGGAGATATACTTCACAATTCCCCCTGATGGGTACTATCATCCATCGCCCAAAGGCAGCACAGCCTGTGGGATGACAGGGGGGAGTCCGGGAGGTCTGTTTTTCCTTCAGAGTTCTGGGAGTGAGGAATGTTTTAAGGGGTTCATGCTCGTTTGTATTTTAAAGCTTCTTATTCTGAAGTGCAAGACCAGGGGCTACATCTTCTGCTGGCATAAATCTGCCTGGCTGCATGGAGATAAACTGATTTACGCTGGCTGAAGATCTGGCCCTGGATGGAAGAAATGGAAGCAGGTGGATGCAATTTCTCTAAATTTCCACTCAAGCTGCACACGCCTGGAGCACCAGAAATTGAACAGCACTTTCCCTAAGAGTAAAAAAGTTATTAGCTTCATATTTGTGTTAGTGCTTCACTGCCCTCCCTCTTGACTTGATCATCACTCGTAGCCACGGGCTGTCTCCGGCAATGACTCCGACTCCCCAATAAAATTAAAAATCACTTTTGTTTCATATCTTTTTAATAAGACGTGTCCTGTTTAATAAAGGACTCTGCTCTTTAATGGGTGATGAGCTGATGAGCAGGAGGCTCGGAGTTTATTGCATTTCCCTGATTTGAATTTCTCTTTCTGCGTTTCAGAGGTAACAATAAAGCCAAGGAAAACTCCCCGCAGCCCGGGCACGTGTGGCACCAGCAGGGTTTTGCTGCCCCTGCTGGGTTGACATCGGTGCTGGGTGTAGGGGGTGGCCGTGCAGCCAGGTGTAAGGAACAGATTTCACTCTTGAATGGAGGATATAAGAAAGGAGAGAGATCAGGAAGGTACAGTGTGAGTTCACAGCTAAACACACCCACCAGTGAGCAAAGGGGCAAAGTTGGGCTGGAATGAAGCAGTTTCTTTGTCTCTTTGCGTACTATTAGATTTCATGCATTGTCCTTCTAAAAAAAGCGAGAGCAAAGCACGTTTCATAAGAAAGTTGTTTTCAATTTTGGTTTGGTTGGGTTTTTTTTGAGAAAGATCATTAAAAAGATTTCTGGAGCCTTGTCCAGAAATTTTTGCAGGATTCGGTTTGGTTTTATTACAAAATCCTTTCAGTGATGTTGAAATTAATTTGCAAACCTTTTGATGCAAAGAAATTATACCAGGAACAGCTTTGGTTAAAATTACACAATCTCTTCCTTAACACAGAAGTAAGTGGACTCTATCGCTCGCCCCAGAAGTGAAGACAAAGGTTAAATTCCAGGGATTCGCTGAGTAGTGATTTTATTCAAATAATTTATGCAGATTTCCTGCCTCTGAATTGTTCCAAGTTTGAAGTATCAAACAAATCCAACTGCCTCTCTGAGTTTAGCCTTGTATATTGATTCATGTCTTCCTGGGTTCGTTTCAGACACGGACCTGAGGTAACTTTATGAGCCAGATTTTTTTCAGAAGCGAACAAGCAAGGCAATTAAACCTGGGCTGTTCAGGAAGCTTTGAAAGCGGTATGTTTATGTTCTATCCTGTCAGGATTTCTGGCAAATTCCATTTCCAGGTGGTCGCAGCCACCTCCTGGGGGTGGGTTCTCAGGGAGACCCGGGGTCCGTGTCGGGCGAAGCTGAATCGATAGGAAATACATCAAAGGGATCATCCCATTAACAGTAGGAAATAGGGCCATAGGACTTTAGCCTTAGCAGATTATGAAATCAAATATAAAAATGAGAAAGGCTGGGCTTGAGCCCCTCGTTTTCCCCCCTGAGCTTCCCTCTCAGGGGGTTTCAGAGGAGAGGACCCACCAATGTGCATCCCTGGGCAGGGATTCTTCGTCTCCTGCAGGCGGTTCTGCACAGAGGGAGATGGATTTATTCACCCCTGGAGGCAAACAGGGACAAACACAGTGTATGTTCCCATCACTCCAGTCGGTTTTATCCCATCTCTTACAGGGGGAATGAGATGAATGGGACAGAGTGGAAGGATCTGTGCAGACTTTTACTTTCTTAACCCTGTAAACTAGACATGATTTTCTTTTAAGCTGTATTGAGAAAACCACGTCTGATGCCCTTCTGCTAAAAAAAGCAGGGAGGAAAAAGGGAAAGGAAGGAAAGAAGGGAAGGCTGGGAGCATCATTTCCCTTCTTCCCCCCAGGCAGTGGCATCCCAGCGTCAGGCTGGGTGGGAGCCAGGAGCAGAGATCTTGAACCCTTCCAGAAGTGAGCCCTGTGCCACCCCAGCTCCTCCAGCCCAGAGGAGCCTGTGTGTGATAAAACCTCCCTTTAATTAAACCAGAACCTCCAGCTCTGCTGCCGCTCGTGTGCTGTGGTTTCTGGGGTTTTCCAGCACGGAAAGTATAACTGTGGGCTATGTTTTCAGGGATGGCAGAGCAGAGGCGATACAGTTGCCTAGTCCTAATCCTCAGGCTTTTCCTGTGCAGGTTGGTGGCTGCACAAGTTACAGCAAGGTCGGGCTGGGCTCTGCTGAACCCTCCCCAGGGGTGGAGGGAAGGCACCAAGGGCTGTGGGGCTGGGGGTCCAGCCGTCTCCTGCCCATCCTCTGCCAGGGGCTGTCTCTGCAGCATCCACAGCTCTCTCAAAATCCAGGTGAACGAGCAAACTTTGCAAGGAGGAATCTGAGAAACAGAAAATACCCAACAGTAGCCATCAGTGACCTCGATAAGATTTTTCTTCTTGCCCACCAGCTCCTGGTGGCAGGTTTGGCCAGGAGGTGAAACGAGTCATGGCATCGCTTTCCCAGTTCATTCCCACAAGATATGGCACAGTTAGTGGTGGTGTGTTGCACGTTAGAAGACACGACGTTCAAATGCCCGCCCCGCACCCAGATCCTAGATCTGGAAAGTTCTCAATACTCAGACCGGTCCAGGCTTTGCAGGGCTCACTCCTCCTTCATTCCAGGCACACCAACTCATGCATCAATGGATGAAGAAGCACCTGAGTACCAGGCTCTGCTGGAACACAAGTGGCAAAATCCTTTGCAAACCCCCAAAAGGCTGGGGCTGGCTCTGTGGGAGCACAGGGATGGGGGAAAGGCTGCCTGTGCAGCAGAAACGCACTGTTCACACTGAAGGGGCAAATGATCCTAAACCAGCCCTTGAAATTACAAGCTCTGAACCAAAACCCATTCATGTTTTAAAAGGATTATCGTGTCAGGCTTTCCAGGGCGTTGTGAGCAGGGGGAAGGTCATTTTATGGCTTCTATTGTCCAGGTAAAAATGATGTTGCCCTGCTTAAGTCTCATGGACTTGTTGGGCTGAGGGTGTAGAGGGAACTTGCTGTACCCCTGGGGTGCTCGGCAGCTCTCCATGCACAGCACTCGTGGGGAGAACTGGGGGACCAAGGCTCATTTTAGCACTGGGGATGGGGAGTGTTGCCAGATCATCCATCCAGCCAAGAGCCACCACTTCTGGAGCATCACTGAAGCCTCTGCTGGTCTTTAGAAGGGAGAAACAATTTGTCTTTATTGCAGACTAAGGAAACTAAATAGGCAGATAAGTTAACATCAATTTTTGAACTTCTGTGTGAGCTTAAAATACTAGGGGTGTTCGTCTTCCAGAGTGGCCCATGGTCTTTCTGTCATGGCTTTTCATCTTCTTCTTCCTGCCATTTTGCTTTTTCCACGTGGGAGCAGTGATGGAGAGGAGTGGGTTCCAGGTGTGCGAGCCGTGCGACATTGACTGGTTGAGGTTCAGAAATTCCTACCCTGGGGTGGAGGGGGAAGTTAGAGTGAAAAGGAGAAAAAGAAGAGAAATGAGAAAATAAAGTAGGCTCCACCACCTGCCATGTAATGATGGGTTCTGGAGATAAGGCTGTTTTAAGGTGCATTCCAGACGTGTGGGTCCTGCCCAGACACGGCACAAAAGAAAAGGGAGGCTTAAAACAACAGCCAGCTCCTCCTCCCCCCCGGATCAGGTGCGCACACACATAAGAGAATAGCTAACTCGAATAAAAACCTCTCTCCTGGCCCATGTTTTCTTACAGTTTTAATTCAAAGCCCCCTTCAAGCACACATGCACACACGGCCCCTCTCATCAAGTTGACGCCTGTCACTGGGATGGGAGCGGGGGGGTTAAACTCGGGATCCGAGGCCAATCCAAACAGAACATCATCCTGAGGAGCTGCTGGTGAGTGCTGTGTGGGGACTGGGAAATGCCCTGGTCCCTTCTGTGATCCTTGCAGGGAGACTTGTCTTTGTTAAAAAACAAAAAAAACAACGCCAAAAAAACCCCCAAAAACCCAACCCCAAAACGAATTAAAAGTGATTGCACATTTTTCCCTCAGAATGGGAAGATTCCCTACAGCTCTCCTGGCTGCCTCAGAATTCCAGCAGGATTAGACTTGAACCTTCCACCTCATGCACCAGTTCTGAAACCAGGACGTTGGACCCTCTCCTGCCGCTGCTGCTCTCTCCAGTTTGAGAGGCGGCAGTTTGTACTGGGGGAGGTGGGAATGGTCAGAACAGCCCCATAGGTCTTCTCTGGGCTTCACTTGCTCACCCATCAGTCCTCCCACTGTTGTCTTGAGGCTCCCACCGTCCCGAGCCCTTTGAGATGGAGACAAGAAATAAGGCCTTTATATTTTTTGGAGGTGCTGCTGGTGGTGCTATAAATTCACGTCTCGGGGGTGTGTGTGGGACATCTTGCCCATCTCACCCAGTGAGGAGGGTAATATAAAGTTGCTCATTCATTGGGATTTGCCCCAGTGAAAACTGAAGAGAGAACAATGGGTGATTGTAGCAGCATCTTAGGAAAATGCCAGGGTGATAAAAGTGGAATCACCCAGTAAAAATGTGTCGTAAAACTCCTAAATTTCAGCCTCGCTTGTCATGCTGTCTCTAAGCAAATTTGCTCTCTGTTGGACTGTAAAAATCAAGTGGTAGATACGGGTTTTGATGCAAAAATAGGAACATAACTCCGCAGGACTGATATTTTGTCTCGAATCTCAGAGATTTTTGGGGGGAGGTGGTTCCCTTTGGAAAGGCAGTTATTTTTAGAAAGCGAGAATTACTACTTTAATCCCTTTCAATCTTCTCTAAAATTAATAGTGGTGTGTTTTTTACTAAGTACAACAATAAAAACTTGCAAGATCATGCACTGTGCTTGTGTAAGTGATAAAACAAACTAGAGGAAAGAATTTAAACAGTATCATAATCTCATTTCTGTTTTTTTCCTGCAGTGACTGGTTAATTACAGGAAGAAATAGTTGTTTTATATTTAATCAAAGAATTATTTTTTCTCTTAAGGGCCTTCTTACGGTTTGGCTGTGTTTATATGTACACGAGGGTGAGGAGCAGAGGGTTGGGGGGTTCTGGTTGTCCCTCAGGCAGGGGCTGAGCATCCCTGCAGTACCCAGGGATTGCAGTGGGACCCCCCCAGTACCTCCTCTCTGGGCTCCAGCATCCCAGATCCGCTGCTCCTGTAGCCCAGAAATCCCTCTTTGGTTTTTAAACCTGCATCAGAGTTTGCTCACTTCAGTTTCATCTAGTTACTACAGGTGATACCTGTTGACCCAACTGGGGAGCCAGAGGAAAGGGGTAGATGTGCTGAGCTCTTTTGTAGGAAATTAGGATTATATTTCTTTAAGGTTTCACTTTTAGCATAGTGTGTGGGGAGGATATTTGGAAAAAGTATCGCAGTATTGAGGAGAAACCATAGACAGACACAGCCATTGATGCCCTATCACTGCATAAATATTCAATGCAAAAAGTAATGAAACTACAGAACTTAATAAGAATTTAAATCCCTGTTGCCATTTTACACTCTGCCCCTGGCATTTCACCCTTGGTAACAGATGATCTCTCTTTCCAAATAACTTGCTTGAAAACGAAATCCCTGTGAGCTTTTCTCTGCCCTGGAGCAAAAGGACTTTATTTCAGCCCTGGCTTCGGGTGAGGGATGCTGAGGGCTCAGCTGGGCAGGGGTGCAGAGTGGATGGAGGAGGTTTTATGGGACCTGGGCCTCTTGGAGCAGATGGAGAGGAGTCACTGCAGCATTTTGCCGTGGAGATGGACACGTTCCCCCCCACAGTCTGCCTGAAGGGCACGGCTTCAGTCTTTCTTCAAATAAGGAAGAAAAAAAAATCTTGCTTTTTTTTTTAAGTTAAAAAAAGATGTGACAAGTGGTAATAAATGCTTGTGTGAAGTGTTGAAGGCAACTCTTTATACCTATAGGTGATGACTTTTCAAGTAGTTCTATTCATAAAGTTCTAGCTTGATTCCTCCCATCTCCCAGAGCCCTTCTCCGACTGTCACCGGCGGGGAGAGTGACCCCTGCTCCAAGACTCTGCACCTCCGTCCCCTGTATCCTTCTTCTCCCAGGTGGAGTTCCTCCTCACTTTCTCTGCAGTCTCTCACTTGCTTGGGTGGCACGTGCTCTCTCCTGTGGGGCAGCACTACTTGTGTCCCCGAGTTTCCTCTGGACGAGTTCCGTCCTGCGAGGTCTCGCCCTGCCGGCTTTGACTTCTGGAGGATCCCTGGGGTTTAACTGTGCCGCTTCCCCTTGTGCCAGAGGTGCTTTGCCTCTGCTCGTCCCCTCACGTGAAGCCAAAATTGCCTTCCAAATTTTGATTCTTGTCTCAATATTCATTCTCTCCCTCCTGTTCCAGCGAGTGTTTCAGTAGATTCGGCCAACAATGGAGACGTTGGAATTTTATTTGAAATAAATGTGAATTTCAAATTAAGGTCAAAATGGAAAATATGACCATAAATATTTCAGAAGTTCTAAGCTGAGGCAGATTTCTTCCCCTTTGGGTTAAAGGCAGTGTTGATGTACAAAGGTATTTTGGCACTTCTGAGCAGTTTTAAACAGCCTTTAAAATATATATTCAAATCAATTCAAAATGGGCGAAAGCCCACCGAAAGGTTAGACTATCTTTTTTAGTCATTTCCTGAATTTTAGTTTCCTTATCTTAATGCATTGTATAGCTTTCTGCCCATTTAGTCCATTTCTATTCAACTCATGGAAGTTGCCTGATAATTACTTAGCCCCATCTAATTCCCTGAGGTCCCAAAATGCAAAACAATTCTTCTCAAGACAGAGATTACTTTTTACAAGCTTTAACAGGAGGGGGAAAAAAAAAGGCATTAAAATGATGTGATCTAAGGAAGAGTTTCACTGCTGAACCATTTTCCACAAGACCTCATTTAGCAGATAGCAGGTATTACGTGACTGCACGTAGGGGAGGGCTTGAGTCTGTCCTTGCTCGTCCCAAAGCACGGTTACCTTCAGCATTGACAGGGCAAAGCTGTGGAGGATGCAAACTGATGTTGTGTCACTCAATTTGGCACAACCCATTCAATCTGAGGGCCCTACTCAGATGAAAAGAGCCGTATCCTGATGTAATTGAGAAGAAAATCAAGCCCAACAGGGTTCTGGATCTGTAGGTGTCAGGAAGAGGCATTTGGCTTTCATCTGCAGACATGCTCACCCTCCTGACGTACTCTTCCCCTCAGAGATTTGTCACTGGGGCCAGGAATTGCACCCCTTTTCACCAGTTAAAAGTTCTAGTGTTCCCTACTGTTGTACTGATCCTCTCCATCTCCTTTTGGGTGGGTTGCCTTACCTACCAAATTGCTAGAATGGTTTTTCCAAGTGTTTCAGTGAAAGGATTTCCTTTTCTGCAAGGAAAGGAGAAAGCTTATGTGCTGATCCGTACCCATGCCAGGGCACGACTTGTAAGGATCGGTGGATTTATCTCATACTGTGTAGAGCAGCAGTGTGGGGAAAGGTAAAATGATGGGAAGGCTGATTTTGGAGCTAGTGCTGTGTTCTGCTGGGGAACTGCTATGAGAGGCTGGTGTCTGCAGGAGCTGGAAGGGCCGTAGGGGATTTGTCTGGAGGGTTATTTACATGTGCCAGACCAGGGCCATGCTATGGGGCACATGCAGAAACAGGAGATCACTCCCTATGGGCAGTGACATGCAAAGTGAGCTGAGCAGGGCGGCTGGACCACCCAAGCCGTGCAGACCCCAGGGTATGGGGAAGGTCAGGCCACCCCTGAGCCCTGTGGACCCCAGGGTACGGGGAAGGTCAGGCCACCCCTGAGCCCTGTGGACCCCAGGGTATTGGGAAGATGGCCCTATGAGCTTCCCTTCCCCTCCAAAACATAGCAAAGGCAGGACACAAGGGAGTGGAACAGGCTTGGGTTTAGAAGAGCCTGAAGGCAAGTTGTGTGAGTGTCTGAATTAGCGTTGTGACCACATTTGTCAGGAGCAGGAGGTGAGAAAGGAGCAGACACAACCTGGGAGGTCTCAACTCCCGGTGCACATTCCCAGAACCTGTCCTGAGGGTTGGTGCACCAGGTGCATTTGTTGAGGGATCTGTTGTAGAGGAGAACTTTGTAGAGTGGGGCTGATGGTTGGACTCCATGATCTCAAGGGTCTCTTCCAACCAAAATGATTCTATGATTCTATGAAAGGGTCTCTGGGTCAGGGTAGAGGGTGCTCTGCAGGCACACTGTGCTGTTGTGCTCACGCAATAGACCAAAGGCTCGTCTCCTCCAGTCCTCCAGGATTGTGGAAACCTTCATTTGTCACTGCAGAAAGGAGTCTCAATATTTTATGAAAAAAGTATTTTACCACAGGACTTTGGTGAATATCAGCATAATTTAACAGTGATTTAACAGAACCTTTCATTGACTTTTTAAATTATGCCTCTCCATCACCTACCCTATGGGTTTCCTTGCTTTTCATCTTGCAAATCCCATTACTTATTAATTTCCCCATAATACATAATAGAGGCAGGAAAGCATATAGCATCCCGTTCAGCAATGATTTACAAGTCTCTTAGTTCTGCAGCAACATAAGAAAGAGAAGACATTTTATGAGTTTCCTCTGTGCATGTTTTCTTTGGAAAAAAACTGTATAAAGCAATGCATATGAACCTGAGGCTTCTTTGGCCGTGATCTCACAACTACAGCTACTGCAGTGTTGCAGAAGGTGCAATCTGATGAAGATTAGAGAAGCACAGGCAGGGTGGAATTAGCAAGAGGATGGTGAGCAAAGATTTACCTCATGCTCATTATGGTAATGGCTGTAATATCCATGGAAATGCTGATGGGCTTTGCTTAGAGAGGAAGAACTGCAGGCAAAGAACAAATACACAAACCAGCATTATTTACCCACATTCCCAATCGGGCTCTTGCGAGCCTGTTAATATTTCTACAGGGGGCCCACGAGAAACTTTGATTCCCTCGGCGTTGGGAGCAAATGACTAGCACATACCATGAATCAGAGGGGCTCATTTGGGAATGAAGAAACTATTACTCATCCTGCTCTGGCATGAATGAGCATCTGGCAGCGTATTCTAAAATTCTGTGAAGACAACAGGAGGCAAAGGGAAAAAAAAACAACCCAACCCTGAGCTCCAGCACACCTCTTGTCAGCTCAGCAGGCAGCGTATGAGAATTGGAAGGAGGTAGCACAAAGACAGATCTGCTGAACTGAGCCTTTATGTGCTTGCTTTCTGCTGCCATCCATCTACTCTTTCCAGCTCTTTTCTTTTTTCTTTTTTTTTTTTGATTTTTGGGGTTTTCTTAGTACAAGCTGGGGATCCTGACAGAACACCTGAAGATAAATTCACCCAGTTAATGCTGCAGCGGGTCGGTTCTGGAAGTTGCATCCCAGAAATTCACAGGCTGCTGAAGGAGACACCAGTTGATGCTCTGGCCCCATTGAGCTGGAGCTCCTGGGGTCCCGAGATGAATCAGATTTGTTTAGGTGTGTGCTTGGAGCCCGTATGGTATAGATCATGTACAGGAGAGCGAGTGCTCTGTTCCCAGGAACAGACACAGAACAGTAAGCATCAGAATAATGAGGTGCTAATTCACGTTTCTTTCGAGGTGTAACCCACATCTAGGTCAGCAGCTGATGAAAAATCGAGCAGAGCTTCTCACAGAGGGGGCTGTAAAGCCGTGGGGTAGGAAACAACGGCTCATTTTATCTTTTAATGGTTGCGTCCCCTGACTGTTTACAACTGCTGCGTTGTCTCCTCTGCTTCCTCACCCGGGTGCGGAGGTGAAACGTGAAGGGAGCAAACCATTGCACACACACATTGTTTGTCCTCCTACAGATGAATATCCAAAACCAGTGTGCCACTGATGGAAGGGGAGGTTACTGGGGGACAGGACACCGTCCCACCCCGCTGTCCTGCCAGGGCTCCGGCTCTGCAGCTCCTGTCTTTCCTCAAAGTCGGAAGATGCTGTGCTGCTGCTCCAGGATTCCTGAGCTCACCAGAAAGCGCTGGGTGGGGGCCATGTTAGCTGCATTCTGTGTATTTTATGTCTTTGTGAGAGGCAGCAGCGCTGGCAGCGTGAATGTTCTGGGGCTGCAGGGACTTGCCTTCGCCGCAGGAATGCTCGCAAGACGCGGCACGTCGCCCTGGCCGCCGTCTGCAGTCATTGCCCTCCAGGTGCAGGCAGCTGCTGATGCTGCTCTCGGAGTTTAATGTGACATTTTTCTCGTTATTATTATTTCTTGCTGGCCTTCTTTTCTCTCTGATGTATTTTTTTTCACTCTTCCCCCCCCC
>VZTM01000201.1:214335-239370 GCA_013400555.1 Jacana jacana | reverse complement strand
CATCCTACTTTCCTACAGCCGCTTGCCCATATCATAACTCTCAGGCTTCCTGAAACGGGCATTCCTACAAGCCAAAGCATTTTGTCAAAACAGCCCAGTATTTGTATTTTTTCTTCTTTCCTCATTGTGGCAATACCTTTTTTTTTTTTCTGCTAAGGAGTCCTTTTCTCCTGTTCCTTTCCCCAAGGTATTCTGTTGAATTGATTTCTCCTCTCATTTTACAGATGAGATATTCCAGGAACAATCGAACTAATATTAGTTCTGTCAAACTTAATCTAGGATACATTAATCTAGGATAAAAGAGGGAATCAGATGCAGAAAACCTTGACTTCCTTTTCTTATCGGAGAGCTAATAAAGTAGATGGATGACGACCGGCTACTGAAATTTAAGCAACCAAGAATGGGAAAGATATTTTATTCAATAGTTGGGATAAAACGTAATTTCCTGGAGATTCCAAGGGGTACAATCAAACAGGGCAGAGGAAAGAAGACTAACTGATTTTCTTTTTATTTTTCAGAAGTACATGAACAGGTTTGAGGAGGGTTTTTGTAGGCTGTCTCTGTACTTACCACAGGCACATCTCTATTTCCCATTCCAAAAGTGACATTGAGTCAGGAGAAGTCTGGCCCCTTGGAAGGTCTGGAGTTAAACTCTTCCTGAGGTCTCTAGAGCCCGGACAGGGCTGGGTGGCCCAAGAGCTGCTTCTGCTCAGCCGAGACAGGGGCCTTGGTGGGACCGTTTCAGATCTCCACCTTAACATGAGATGAATCACACCTTGCAAGTGCTCATTTCTCTCTTATCTCTCAGGGGAGCCCAAGGTGACTTGTTTAGATCCAGACATTTAAAGAGATGAATCACATCCTCAAGGCCACGGAGAAAATAATGAAAATTTGCAGGCCTGGGATCAACTTGAATAATTTTACGATTTTACTGAATAGAGTGATCAAATGTCTTTAAATAGCTTCATGCTTTACTGGGAGAAAATGAAGAGAAAGAAATTATCTTCCAGAACAGAACCACCTTTTTTTCCCCCCCCAAAAAATAGAATAAGCAAAGGTGTTCCTTTCAGTATGTACTTTCTTTAGTTGGCTTCTATCTTTTCCAAATACACCCATAATTTACCTCTGTGTGCAGCCTCCAGAGTTCCTCATGCCTTCCTCGGAGTGGAAATTTCAAAGAGATTACCAGATCAGACTCGCTTTCAAACCATCTGGTTTCTGTACCTCATGTCAAGGTTCCCAAACCGCGTTGATGTTTCCCAAGCCTTCAATGCCTTGTTTCAAGTTCTTCTTGTCCTTTGAAATGCACGTGTTCAAGTGGGAAGTTCTTACCCAGCAAACTCTTCTCCCTGGATAAGTAGGTAATCTAATGATGGTAGAAAGCATTGCTTTTCAGGAGACCAGCTTAAGTGTGTTGTCCCATGGGGACTAAGATCCCCAGTGATAGACTGCCTCCTTCTTAAAAGTAATGCATGGTGGTGACAGGTCATTTAAAAACAGGGTAAGGAGAGTAGAAAATGAGGGTATGGAAGATGATACTTTGGGAAATGGTCAGGATTGATTCAGTGCTTATCGTTTCCCCGTTGTTTATTTCTTTGCCTGATGCCTGCTACTGAATCACCCGGTAGGCGCCCGCTGATCTCTGCGAGCAGGGACTATCCATTTTATTTTAGTGGAGCGTTTCACACAGAAGGGTCCAGCTCTCTGACTGAGTGCTGCAATGGCTGCCTTCATGAGAAGGTAATATTTCTAGAAGCAAGTCGTATTTTCTTGTGCATCCCCTTTGCAGAAAGGTATAAACCAAATATTGACTTCAAAGGGTACGTCTTTGTTCCAAATGTAACGCTCAGAAGTGTTTTACAGTCAATTATTCGCAATTAGAATTAAAAGAGAAACCCCCTTCCCCAAACAGCCTATAATTACAACTGATCCTTTCATGAAGTATAAATCCAGTAATCAAGTAGTTTCAAAAGTTTTAATTCACCGGGCAATTAAAGAGAAAAATGTTGGGTGTTGAGGCAGAGAACAATGTGGCTGTGTGTCTGGGGTCTTAAGTTATCAACAGAACTTTTAGCAGGAAGACTTTTCTATTGATCCTCGTGTTTTTCAGAGGTAATCCTTCAGTGGGCAATCATTACCAGGTCTTAATGACTTCTCTCATCAGCCACCACTGAAACGGGGATCAATAGACAGGGACTGGTGATGGGAGTTGTCCTGGCACGTGCTGGTGCATCCCACCACATCGCACTGGCAAAAAAATAGGACCAGAGATTGTGAAAGCCTCGGGATGAAGTAAATTTAAATAGTCTGGAGCAACTTTTTGGTTGTGCTGTTCCTGTCAGAGAGCACCGAGGCGTTTGAAATGTCGGAGGAAGTAAGAAAGAAGCTGCATTTAAGATCAGTAACGATAATAGCATATAGGCAGCTGCACAATGTCAGTGAGATCTCGAACAAGTTTATCCAGCTGGTGATAGCAATAGTTGTCAACATATTTGGCAGTTTAAGTATGTAAAATGTTAATCACTAATAATAACTTGCTGAGGAAAGAAGCTAAGGCCTGGCCAGAGCGTAGGAATGTCTGTTATGTCTCCAGCTGAGAGCATTTAGCTGCCGGAACGATGGTTCCTCTGCAGGGCTCTCACAAAGGCTAGCATGGTATATGAAAAGAAAAGCACAAACAGCTACCTTAAAAACAAATTACTGGATGCATTCTAGGATGAGAAATAAAGAAATGATTTATGGGGATGATCTAGTGGTGAATTGAGGGACAGCAGTGGACAGCCACATAAAATAAATACGTTGAAGCACTAAAGCCTCAGACCAGCACAGAATTCATGTTTTCAACAAGGACTGAGCTAGAATATGACTGAATTAGTGCATGTGCAATAGAAGAAGAATTGAAACTGATTAATTATTATGGAAAGAATAATGGTGGGGTAACACATTTTCATGCTTTGCAATAGGGATTATTACCTGGAAATATAATGGAAATAAAAGCAAAATAGGTAGCTTGCGCTTGTAAATGATCTTTCTCTGTTGTTATTTAATGCCATGATTTATGTTTTCCCTTCAGGATGATTTTGCTTTAGCTGGGGCTGCATCCTAAGCCCAGTTACTCAAGTAGGATGTTCTAAGCTTGACATATGCTGTACTTCCATTAGACAATGTCGGTCCCACTCCTTGCCCTCTTTCCAGTAAGCACATAACAGTGCCCAAGAGGTACCCGTAATCCAGGCTCCCACGAGGTTATATATTCATGTTTGGACACATGTTAGGATGGAGCCCGAATGGAAACTGTAGGTCTTACTCCTCTCTCCCAGCCTGTGAAGGTGGGAGGAGGATCAAAGTTATTGAAACGTATGTATTTTGAAATTGGACTTAAATTTATTGACTCATTGCAGAAGGGAGGCCTATTTCTTTCTAGATATTTATTGGTCTTTGGCAATAGCTTATGTGTGAAATCCCTTGGCAGCTGCAGTAAGAGAAGGTGTGAGGTGGATCCATAAGGTTCACAGATTTTTCCCGTCTACGCTATAGGTATTTTTTTTTGTTTGGCTTCATGGTTGGTGATGCCACACCGTGTGTCCCTGCCAGTCTGCTGCTCTGGCTGGGCTCCCTCCTCTGTTCTGGCGGTGTGGTGAGTGGAGGTGCCACCCAACGGCACGAACCAGAGGAGCCTCAGCTGCGTTTCAACCTTGTGGGTGTAGAAACGTACCCAGAGAAGTGAAGGTATTTCCCGCAGAAGCATCAAAAATCACCCCCCTTTTAACATTCAAGTGGTAACAACCTGCTTCCATCAGGAGGCAGGACACTGCATCCATAGGAGAAGGCACGCAGCAGCTTCACAGTCCTTTTCAGGGACCCTGTCCATCTGTGTCCCATCTTCAAAGATGGTGACAGATGCCACGGCTGAAAATAGGCATGAATGAAGAGAGGGAGAACAGAGCTGTGTGGTGCTGGCGTTTTAACCACCTGATGGAAACACCTACCTTTGACTTCTTACTCGGTTCAATCACAGATCCAGGCTGATAAGCCAAATTTAGGGATACGCGAGTGTGTGGCCGTGGAGGAGGAGCTGTAATTTTTCTCCTCTGAGATCACGCTCATACACTTCTCTGCAGGCACAACAGTAAAAAAATAGTGATTTTTTTTTTTCCTTGCAATTTCAGTGTCATTCAAGGTATTATTTTCAGATGCCCCTTCAACCAGAAAGTCACAGGGCGTTACCTCAGTGATAACCACCTATTTTTTCCAGACCAGGGAATATCTCTGTGCCTCCAACACGTACAGCGCGTTACCCGTCTCCGAGTGTGAGGGCAGCATTAGAATCACACGGGATCTCCTTTTCAGGGGAACAGTCCAGGCTTCCAGCAGCTCCTAATGGAGTTGCACATTCTCAGCATATTTGAAAATTAGGATGTACTTGCTTTCCTGCCTGGTCTGCACACCCCTGTTTAAATAGACATGTCTGGTTCTTCCTGACTCTGCTCTTGCTAAAACTTTTTCATGAGGTGCTTGACTCTGATTTGGAGGAAAGTCTTTGAGACCTGACAGAGCCCTGGTGCAGATTTGTGCTGTTTAAGGTGGAAAAGCCAGTGATCTTGTGTAAAACCATGAAGTCTTTTCACCTTTTCCCTATTTGGTAATGCCTTTTCTCATCTGCTTTTTGACTTTGCGCCCTCCCCACCCCCCGCCTCTCCCCTTCCCGAGCACAGGTAACCGCACATTTTGATGGAGGTTTAATCTCCTTTCTTCCTTCCTTTGCAAACCCACCTCCTCCCTTGCCCGAGGCAATCTGTCAACTCAAAAGCATCACAAATCAACTTGACAGTGGAGATCTCCCCTTGAGCAACAGCGCTGGGAGTTACGCTCCCGCTGATTCTCAGATAGAGAGGGTGGGGTGCGTTTTCCACATAAAACCCAGTCCTGGCTAAATGGAAGTAAATTTCCATTCCCCATTCCCTTTGTTTCCAACTTCTGCTTTCAACAGGAGCAGATCCTCAACCTCCACAGGCTGCCCAGGACAGTCCTTAAGCACAGCTGGGTTGGGAGAACCCTCGTGCCCGTTGACTACGTTTGACATCTGCTTATGCCTTTGTCATCTGCTTATGCTTTTGTCACCGCCCTCCCTGGTGCCCTTGAGCTGAGGATCTCTGGCTACTTCTAAAAGTTGATCTAAACTGCACAAGTGGCCCATTACTAGGGCAGCTCTTGTGCTGATATGGAAGCTGAGGGTGAAAGAAAGTGCAAAAGGTGTTGAAGATGAGCTGGAGAAGTCCTGTCTGCTCCAGTGAGCCCTGTCAGGGATCACAAACCAGCCAAATCCTCTGGCTGCCGTCGGACCCAGATCAGCTGCGCTGATCCTAGGCAAAGGGCTCAGCCTTTGTTCAAGGAAACAGGCTAGATCTTCCTTGCTTTCACCTGTATAATCTTATTACTATGGAAAGGGAAAAAGCTAGAAACTAGCCCCAGCTTGTGTTGCTCTTCCAGGACTTCTCCAGGGTGGTGGGAGAGCCTGCTCATGCATTCTCATGAGAACAGACTAGATAACACTGTGAAAATGTGAGCATCATCTTCCTGTCCTTCAAAGGTTTACTTATTACCTGTAAGTTGATTAGAGTAAGCTGAACCCTCTTATTTCATCTATAAACAGAATATATATGTATATAACATGTATAAACCACTTAGATTGTTTCTCAGAAAGGTATCACCACCATGTGGCATCAGAAGTTGCTCCTGCCTGTTTCAGCATAAGGGACTCAGAGTGAGAGAAAGGAAAAGAGGCTGCTCTCCATCAGTTTCTCGTGATAAACTGTTTTCTGTGACTCTTTGTACGTCAAACAGTGACCAGGCGTTGCAAAATCTGCTGCTGATTCAATGATTTTTGGAGGCAGAGTTATTTCAAGCGCACAACCTCTCTGTGATTCGGGGGAGGGAAGCTGCACCTATTACCTAGATTTAGCCAGAAGTTGAGCACTTACCATCTTTGATTTATTAGTTTTCTAAACTGCAGGGCCTTTAATGTTCAGTGCTCGGAGCACATGGTAATTCTAGCTGGCTTATTACGGTTGTTGACCAACATGTGAGTTATCTTCAAAGGCTCTGAGTTCCTCTTGGCGAGTTTTCCCACTCCAGCTACGGGGTCGAAGGAAGCCAGGAAGGTCTGTTCTTTCAAGGAAAGAAGCAAAATGTCACAGGTGGGATGTGTGTGTGAATGTTCTGGAAACATGGTCAGCAGAAGCCCCAGAGAAAGCACAGGGATTATTTGGTGGGTCAGAAACTACCATCAGTGCTAATGGCAATGTGTAATTTTGATTTCCATGGAGTAGCTTCTTAGAAATGAGTTAATAGTCTCAAAATCCTGGAAAAGAGGTGCCATGGAAGCACCCACCAGGTAGCTTTGCTGAAGTCATTGGACCGAGTGGGCTGAACTTGCCACCAAAGCCATGTCTGAGCTGGCAGAGCAGGAGGTGTTTGTGCTCCTTGTCCCTGCTCAGCCTCTCCTCTAACGCACTTTGCCTTCAGGAGCTGTCACAATGAAAGCCATTCCCACCAGCGTTAAATGCATTTAAACTCATTTTTGGGAGACTGTCTGGGCACAGCCTCCTGTAGAAATGAGATGGCACAGAACTGATTAAATAATGTTTATGCAAATACAAATGTTGTCAGGGCGTTGTTTTCTTATTCTTCAAGATCCAGCTTGTCAAAGGCTCTTGGCTCAGTCTGGGGTTTATGGAGCCCAAGGGAGCTAGCAGGAGCTTGATTTAGGGTGGGCAATTGCCAGAACCCCAGCAGAAACTCTTCTCCGGAGCATCTTCTTCCTGTCTCCAGCCTGAACGAGATCCGTGGGGCCTCCGGACTCTCCACCCCTTATCTCGCTGCCATCAGTGCTCTGCTGACACCCCGGGCTTCCACTTTTCACCTCCTCTCCTTCTATAATAGTCCCAAGTTGTTCAGACACGGTTTCTTTTAAATAGTAACAACCGTCCTGCTTTGATTTTACACCAGTTTGGTCCATCCAGGGCTCAAGAGGGTCCTTTACTTGTTAGAGGAATTGTTGTTAAAGCCACAATATTAGGAAATTATGGGCAGGTGCTAAGAGGCCATGTGTGCAACAGCCTGGGGTTATACCGATTCCTGCTGAGAGGAACTGAGAGGCTTTTAGATAAATTGGGTGATATGAGGAATAGTTTCCAAAGATATTAAAGGGACTTTCTAATCAGGGGAAAGATCTGGGATTGAATCGTGGTAGAAATAAATCCTCCAAGAACACCGCTCTCAAACTGCAGTGCTTTTTACCCATCTGTGCTGTTTTCCACATGGTACATTCTAGACTCCTGGGCAGATTGACTCCCGAGTTCACAAAATAGTGTGAAAAGTCTCTGGTGTCGTTAGTCATCAGAGGAAATATTTGCCTAACTGCTCAGATTTGAGCATGTATTTGCCTGTATCTTTTATGATGCTTTGTCTGAATATTCCTTTAAACAGCAGTTCATTGGTGCGGGTGCTCCAGGAGAGCCTGCAAGAGACGTTAGGACTCGTGGGTGCTATTGAAACGAATTCCAAGCCTTCATTTGAACAAATGTTTGCAAATTCTTTATCTGGAGTATGTACACAGTTCTGCCCTAAGCTTCATTAGCTCAGCAGATTCATTTCTCTGCTCTGGCACCTTGCTGGCCAGCTGGAACCACCGAGGAGTTCCACGTGGCATTTTCAAGGGGAACCCGGGGGAAAGTGGCTGATGAGAAATAGAGAGGGGTAACGTGTGTGTGTGTGTGTCTCTGCTGATGAGCCACATCTGCAGGGATGCACATCTGCAAGGATGACTTCTCAGTGTACTTCTGCCAAGAGCAGTTGTGCTCCCACGGTTTGAAGTTACCGAACTAAGTCGGCTTTTGCAGGGATATATGAGATTTTATTGCACGTGCAGTCTATTGCCAGGCTCGGAGTGACAGCANTTCCTCAAACTAAACAATCCCAACTCCCTCAATGGATCCTCATAAGCCTTATTCTCCAGGCCTCTCACCAGTTTCGTGTCCCTCCTCTGCACTCACTCCAGCACCTCGATATCTCTCTTGTGCTGAGGTGCCCGGAACTGGACACAAGACTCAAGGTGTGGCCTCACCAGTGCTGAGCACAGGAGGACAATCCCCTCCCTTCTTCTGCTGGTCACACTATTCTTTATGCAAGCCAGGATGCCCTTGGCCTTCTTGGCTACCTGGGCACACTGCTGGCTCATGCTCAGCCGCCTGTCGACCAGCACCCCCAGGTCCTTTTCCGCCAGACATGGGAAATGTCAGGATGATAAATGTAAATGTGTTTTTCTGTGCCCTGTGGAAGGACAGAAAGCAGCTACTGCACCCCAGTGGGTCATCACCCTCCAGACCCATGGCGTTTGGGTGAATGAAATAGCACTGAGTTCCTCACCCCACATTGTGGCTCTCTCAGATGTAAGCACTTCCGATGCTGGCTGGAAAACACAACTAAGTAATCATCTCTGTAGCTCATTTTCGCCACTTTAAAATGGCTCAGGGAGCTTGCCTGAGGTAGCCACTTGTACCACGGAATGGCCCAGGGCCTGAAGCTGAGCTCACCACACTTGCACTGGCAGAAATCCATCGTCTCCTGCAGTGTTCATACGGGGTTTGGTTTTACCATGCTGTGAGTGAGATCAGAATGGATGCCTGATGCAGCACTAGATATGAAATGGTTCTGGTGGAGGGCTCACCTGCACCAGTTACCTGCTCCAACTCCCAGCACACATGTTGGCTAAATTCCAAGCTAAATTCCTTTACACAAGTGGATCTTCTCTAGGTCACTCCAGTAGGAGAGCGGTGGGGTTAATCTCCTCAGTCTCCAGGTATTCTTACTGCCATGGGTAGTACTTCTGTGATGTCAGAATTCTATCACACAATTTTCTATGAAATGGAAAATGTGTATTTCAGGTGAATATTTGAATTGCTCCAGAACTGGATGAATCAGAAAAGTGGAATGTCATTTCTGTTGTCGCTTGTATTTGTCTTTTTCCTGAATACTTTTAGTTTTGGCCAGTAGTGGAAACAGAAATGCATCCCTGAGCATGTTTCCTGTGTTGTTTTGTCCAGTTTAAACTTCTCAGTAGGAATTGGAGTTCAGAATTTAGCTGGGATACTGCTGAATCCCAGAGGCATGGATTTGAATCTTGCATCTTCCCTTCCCACTAAGTGGTTCAGCTTTAAGCTTCAGGCTTTGGCCACTCTCTGCCTTTTAAAAGCACACTTTAATCTTCTGAAAAACATGAGCCTGGTAGCTCCTGGGTGCTTTAATTAGGTGAAATGAAAGACGTTAATTTCCATAAATAGAAGAGCTTCCAAGAACAGCACAGGGCTCCAGCCCAGCCACCACCCGAGGTGCTGGTGAGAACCACCTTGGCCAGGGCAGGGACCAGGGTTGGGGCTTGCACCTTCTCCCCAGAGATGCTGCTGGTACAGTAATGAGAGACAAAGAAGTCTGGGACCTGAGCAACCTCTCAGTGTGATAGAGACCAGGGAAGATGGAAATCACCTCTTTCACCTGGCCAGCTGCTGGGGATGGGAGACCTTCCCCGGCCGGGCTTCTGTGGCTTCCCTCGGCCAGGTCGCGATTTTGAGTCACGACAGACACCTAGTGGCTGGGGAGCTGGAATTTCCCCAAGCTTTGTTCCTTGTGAGACTCTCTCTTGCACTGTCTTCCTTTTCCTCTCTCTGCATATCTATTTATTTGTTTATTTTAAGGAAGGTGAGAGCAAGATCTCAACGCTGATACTTGTCTACCTGCTGCATTTCCTTTGGTCCTGGTTTGCCTCAAGCTGTTCTTGAGCTTTATCGTGGGAACGCTCCACTGAAAATCCAAGGCTGTTTTCATAGGGGTATGGATTCCCTTCTGGAAAGTTGACATATCTCAGTGTTGCCACCAAAATCGATTTGTGCCAACCAACAGCTTTATCTGTGCAGATGAAGGGAGGTTTAACACCGCTTAAAACAAAATTGCTTAAAGAGGGCGACCCTCAGAGAAGGTCAGAATTTGTGGGTGAGACAGCATAAGCGAGGAGATAATCCTAGAGAGAGTCCTCACCAAGAATTGTCCCAGTTGCACCAGCAAAAACTAGGGTGGGGAGCTTCTTGCTCCGTTTGGTGGCATCTAGTTTTGTCCAACCCAGCACGCCCACCCCCCCGAGAATAGGCACCAAGGTTTAGCTGTTCTCACAAGTGGTAAAATATGATTTTCACATGGATTGCTGTGAGCTCTGAAGTCCTAACATGGTGATGGGATTTTATTTTGGCAGCCAGCAGCGCATCCTTGGCTACTTTCAAGTTGGGAACTTAAACCTGTGCCATCTCCTCTATTCCTGCAGCCTCACGGGCCGTCGTGGGCAGCAGCGGGGGAATCCTGGAGAATCCAGAACCCTCTGTTCATGCTGCTGAAGGCAACAGCTGGATTTGGCAAAGGGTGCTCCATCATCATCACAATTCAGCAGATCAAAATCCCAAATGACTTTTCCCCCCATGCTGCAGAACGTTCTCCTAAACTGGCATCTGGTTTGAGTAGTGAAAACTCCCTGCTTCGGCGATGGTCACACAAGGAAAGGGAGAAAAGCATTAATAGGATTAATTGAGCCCAGAGAGGTGAAACCAGAGCTGCCACCTCAAGCCTTGTGGCAGCAGGAAAATGCTAAACTTAGCACGGTATCAAACCAGTTGGTAGAGCAATTCCAGAACGTTTATTCTGTGGCCAGTGGTTATTTCTTTGTGCTAATGAAACGGGCATCTCTCTTCAGTGGATTGAATAACAAACTAATTGAGAGGTAATCAGCACAGGCCCCACGTTCAGATAAATGGTGCCTTCCTAATGCTTTGTAGAAAAGCAGAATCCATTAACTATTTTCAAATGAGATGGTTTTTTTTTAATTAGTAGGATCTTAGCAAAACAGAACAGGCGGCATTCGTGCTCTCACACAGAACTTTCCTGTTTGCCCAACACTGGGAGGGGAAAATTGTTTTACATTAATTCAAGTGCTGATAGGGTTTAAAGCTGGTTTTCAAATTCCAAAAATAAATACAGTATCCTGATAGGTGAGCAGGCCTGTCTTTGTGCAATTCAGAATTTTCTTTCTTGTGTCTTCAGAAAGCAGCAAGTTACCCCGCTGTTATCTATCCATTCATCTCAAGGAGCCTTTAAGTGCTGGGAAACTTTTGTTATTGCAAATCTGCCTTTGCTTGCTTCTGCTGCCTTCACCTACAGGCCAATGCGGCGCCACTCAGCAGTATTCAGTTTCCTCCTCAAAAACACCTGCTTTCCATAATTCTTGAGGCTCCTGAGCTTGATGATCAATGTTAGCATTTCCTTCAGGGAACATCAAATCTTGGGGCCTCGGCTGCTGCAAAGGGCTGGGAGCCACTGCCTCCCATCGCAGTCTGGCCTCTGCGTCTCACCCCACCCCATCCCATCCCATCGCATCGCATCGCATCCCATCCCATCGCATCGCATCGCATCGCATCACATCCCATCCCATCCCAAACCATCCCATCCCATCCCACAAAATCCCATCCCATCCCTCCCACCTTGGACTCCCAAGAGATGCTTGAATTTATCTCTATGGCAACTGGAGAGCCCCAAGGCTAGCCCAAAACCAGGAGAGTGGGGAAGGGCGGGATGGAATCAGCGGATGAGACATAAACAAAATAATGTGCTGATGCGTTGTAGAAGAATGGATTTATGGGCTATGACATTCCTAAAATATCTTTATTTAATAATGAAAACTTCATTACCCAGCCCTGTGCCGAAGTGTTGCCATGGGCCTGCTGCAACTCCCTGGGAAGATCTTTCATCTTGACAGAAGTTCTAAATTACAGCATTAGTGCTGTAACGGAGAGGAAGTTAAGGCCTATTTTGTCCGTCCAGGGAAATGAGACACACGTTACTATGGAGCGGGTTATTGAAATCTAATCACTGGGAATATTAAAAATGGGGTAGCAAAGTTTTCTTTTTTTCTTTTTTTTTTTTCTGTGTGAGCACTGGGGATAAATTAAGTGATAAACCTTGAGTGTTTACCGGAGTTCCGTTATTTTATTAAAAAGTAATTCATCTTTATTACAGTTGAGGCTATTATGTTTCACATCATTAAGGAGGCAACGCATGGAGACCCTAAAGCTAATTTTCGGTGCAACTATCAGAAAGCATTATGGTTTTATTTTTATCACAGGTATTGCAGCATCCTCTGCAGCTGCACGTCCTGACCTCCAGGAACAGTTGATCCGTGATGTCTGAGAGACCATGAGGTGCCACCAGCCTGCGCTTACCACCAGCACGGCTGGCGCTTGGGCTCCAGGTTCGGCTCAGTCCTCAGTCCAGGTGAGAAGCCTGTTTTGTGCTCTGGGCTCCCTCCCCTTTGCTGGAAGTTTGACCCCCCTGAGAGCTGGGAGAGGTGGGATCCCGGGGAGCCAGGGAGAGCGGGAGTTTGATGGGAGCAGAGCACCCTCTCACACATGGTGCTGGTAGGAGAGTGCTGAGAGACAGCCCCATATCCATCAGCCCTTCTCCCCATGCATCGAGGAAACACCTTTAATTTGTTCCACCAAATCAGCCCATGCCCCTGCTGTGATTTGTGCTAATGTCTGGGGAAGAGGAGGCTGAGGGGAGACCTCATCACTCTCTACAACTGCTTGAAAGGACATTGCAGAGAGGTTGGTGCCGGTCTCTTCTCAAGGGCAATTAGCAATAGAAGTAGAGGGAATGGCTGGCCATGAGGAAAGAATTCTTCCCAGCAGGAGTGGTCAGAGCCTGGACTGGGCTGCCCAGGGAGGGGGTGGAGTCCCCATCTCTGACTGTGTTTCAGAGTGGATGAGATGTGGTGTTGGGGGATCTGGTGTAGGGGAGAACTTGTAGAGTGGGGCTGATGGTTGGACTCCATGATCCCAAGGGTCTCTGCCAACCAAAATGATTCTATGGTTCTATGATTCTGATGTGCAGGAAGTTCTGGGCACTCATGGCATTTGTCATTCCAGCAGCTTGGTAAAGGTCTCTGGGTTCAGACAGTTCTCAGCTCCGGAGTGGGGCTGCTGGGGTGCCAACAAACAGATCTTTGTGAGAAAACACAAATATGCTGCTGTAATTCAGCAGGTCATGGGGTGACAGCGTGCCAGAACTGAGAGGGAAATGGCCACATATCCATCCCAGCGTTCTTTGACGGATATGCTAATAAAAATGGTAACTGAAGGGTGCTCACGGTGGAGGAGAGGACATCGCTGGTCTTACCTAGAGAGATAATTTAAAAGTAAACCCATTGGCTCCAGGGCTTGTGTAGACTCATGTAAATGAGCTTCAGCCAATTTACCTAAAACTTTCCAGGTAAAACTACTTGTGTAAATGGCTTCTATTAGTTTAAAATAACTTAAACATATTAATATAAATATTAATGCATTAAATATTATAATGTATTAACTCTATACCTAAAGCAGACTGCTTCTTAATGTAAAATAAATAATTTTAATCCACTTTGAGAATGTTCAGGCCAAGAACTTAAGCTCTATTAAACGACAGTAGCGGGACCAAAGCAAATCCCTGTATTGACAGAACCCCAGAATAATTCTATTGCCTTTCTTCATTTCAATTAAATTATTCCCATTTACAGCAGCCCCCTCCAGAGAAAATTTAGGCTGGTGTCATTGGGCTGTGCAAAACTGGTGGCAGCAGAGGTGGCTTGTGAGACCTGTGAGTAGAGAGGAGGGTTTCTGTGCAAAAGAGAAAACTCTGATTTCAAGGTAAATGCAAGACAAAAATATATGTTGTAATAGGATTTTCTGAAGGAAAGCACACCTGAGTGTGTGTGTGTGTGTCACAAGGAAATCTGGGTTCAGTCCCAGGCCAAAACTGCTCTCTGGCTGCTCCTTATGGAGGAACATGAGCAGGAGGGACAGACTTTGGGGATGGGAGGGACAGACCTTGGGGACTGGAGGAAGAGACCTCAGGGACAGGAGGAACAGAGATCAGGGACAGGAGGAACAGACCTCAGGGACCAGAGGGATAGACCTCAGGGACAGGAGGGATAGACCTTTGGGGATGGGAGGGACAGACCTTGGAGACAGGGGGGCCAGACTTTGGGGACAGGAGGGACAGACCTCGGGGATGGGAGTGACATTCCCTGGGGACAGGAGGAATGGCAGATCCTGGGGCTGGCTGAGTTGCCTGTGTGACCGTGAGCGGCCTGAAGAGCTGCAGGGTCTCATGGTGCAGAATGATTTGGTGTCTGGGCACGTGTTGGTCCAGCCCCTTGTGTCAGGGAAAACATCTGGTGTCCCCTGTGGAACCGGTCCCCGTGTGGTGGAGGCTGTGGTTTAGGCCCTGACACAGTGTGTGTGTGTCTGTGTGTGTCTGTGTGTGTGTGTGTGTGTGTGTTTGTGTTCTCCAGGAGCATTTCTGGGGACAGGACTCCCCAGTCTGAGGTTGCCACTGTTATCTCCATGTAACGTGAGTGGCAACAGGGGACCAGCCTGAGAATAATCTGCACGTTTTCTGCAGAGCAAGAGGCAGTAATTGCTAGGAATGCCTCGCTCAGGATTTTGAAATAGATAACGGTATCACTACAATAAAATACAAATGCAGTAAAGAGAACAGACTGCTCCTGGTGTCTGGTTAATCAATGGACTGTGAAGAGACTGAGGTGATAAACTGACTGTGCTCAGGGCTAATTTTATGCAATATAATATGTTCATGGGATTAGTCTATTTAAAAATAATTTTAATCAAACTTTTTTAAATGCAAAGCCGTTCTGCACTACTCATTTTCAATGTATGCCTTAAAACAGATGAGGGAGGCAGAAACTTATCCTATTATACATGTATAATTTAAACAATATCATCAACTAAGTATTGATTGCTGACTAATGTGCTTATTAATTAATAGATGTCTTCATGTTAAATACATTTCTCAGAGCTGTTCGGGGACCATTTAATAAGATAAATGGGGAGTTGTAGTACAGCACTTTGTCATTAAATGTGTAAGTCACATCAGAAAGGAATGTAAAGCCACGCTGGAACGAGCCACCCAACGGCTGCCAGAGCAGGGGGTGCTGCAGGGGTGGAACCCCCATTTCAGACATCAGCTCCTGCCTCTTGGTGCTGCTTGTCAGAAAAAAAAAAACAACAAGAAAAAGCCCCCTCTATTTTCTAAGCAAGCCTCCTGCTCACAAGGGAAACTGAGAAGGGCCTTGCTGTGCTCCTGTAAATAGAAATGCCACTCCAAAACCAGTGCAAAGCAGGAGATTGTGAAGTCCTAGAAAAAACGTTGGTCACGGATCAGTATAACAAGGGTGCAAAGGAACCAGCCATAAAATCAGTGGTCATCACAAGCCCGTTGCTCTTGACCTGCAGCTTTTGTAAGCCCTGGACCAGCCCAAGCCCCCTCTGCCCTCGCTGCTCTCCCCGGGGCAGCCCATACACCCAGCCCACAATCACCCTTTATTCCAGCCACCGCTTTGTTATTATTGTCTTCCTGGTTTTATTTGCTCCTGAAAGGCAGGTTCCAGCCCTCTGGCTGGCACCCAGATATCTTCAATTCTTTCATTGTGTAGATTATTTCCTGCCTTCCATTATTCCTACCGAAGTTGTTAAAAGTTACTGCTGGCATTTCCTGGCTTTGGCAGAGGCAGAAACTGCCATGGCAGTTTTGAGCCAAGCACCCGTTTGTTCAGCGCTTCATCATCCTGCTCCCATCCCAATCCATCCTGCTCCCATCCTGCTCCCATCCCACTCCCATCCCACTCCATACTGCTCCTGTCCCCCTCTCATCCCGCTCCCATCCCGCTTCATCCCGCTCCCCATCCCTCTCCACCCCACTCCCATCCCACTCCATCCCACTCCCATCCCACTCTCATCCCACTCTCATCCCGCTCCCATCCTGCTCCCATCCCACTGTCATCCTGCTCCCATCCCGCTCCCATCCCGCTCTCATCCCGCTCCCATCCCACTCCATCCCCCTCCCATCCCACTCCCCTCCCCCTCCATCCCACTCCATCCCACTCCCATCCCACTCCATCCTGCTCTCATCCCGCTCCCATCCCACTCCCATCCCGCTCCCATCCTGCTCCCATCCCGCTCTTATTGCACTCCTATCCCACTTCCATCCCGCTTACCCAACTGCTGTGCTTTCCATGCGGAGCAGGGCGCTGAAGATTATGGATGATGGCTCGTACATCTCAGATGTACGCCGTATCCAATTTTCTTTACTCCTTCTACTCTCCTGTGTGCTGAGCTGACTTTTTCCCTGACTTTGATTGATGGATATTCAAAAGGCACCTTTACGAGCCTTGTGAATAATCCCTTAAAGGTTTCTCTTCTCTTCTTCCCCACAAAGGTGCCAATTAATCAGTTCTCCAAGCGATGGTTCTTGCCACACCTTTCTCTCCCTGGCTCTTTGAGCGCTGTCTGCCATGCTCTGAGCATCCCTGGTGCTTGGCCATGGCCCTGACATGTTCGTGCCCCCTCCAGCATTCAGTAGGACTGGTCTTGCTGGGCATGGATTGGTGTTTTGTTCCCAAAACCGAAACTGGGCCTTTTTGTCACCAGTGGCTGTTGTGGCGGATAAATTAGGTACTTTGTGTCGGGGTGGGGGGAAGGGGGAATGAAGACAAATTTCCTGCTCTGAAACTTGTTATAAATTATAACTGAAGTGCAAACTGGATGGTGGCCAGCAAGTGGGCAGTCTGGTCAATAAGCTTTTTGGTGTATGCATTTCCAACACCCAAAGCCATCTGTGCCTCTTTATCAGGAAGGTGCCACATTTTCTTAAACCAAATAAGCTCTTGCGCTGCAGTAAGTGATCCATCGCAAGAAGCTTCCCCAAACCCGAGGTCTCTCTGGGTTTGGAACAACAGCAAAGTCAAGAGAACCCTGCAATAGCTGCTGTGCCCCCTGGCAGGTGAGATGTAAACCCACCTTTTACAGGTGTGGACTTATATCAGATGTCACTGCTCTGCCGAGGCCACATACAGGGAGCAGGGACAACATGTGAGCACCAGGGCTCTCCCCACTCCTCCTTGTGCCACTGACACTCGAAATGACTCCAGTTTCCTTTTCAAACTCCAAGGCTGTCATTCCAGCTGACACAGAGTGAAGTTTCATTTTTTCCAATTATTGCCTGGCTTGTGGTGGGATGGGTTTAAAAGGCACGTCCCTCCCTATATATTTATACCCACTGAGTTCATTGTTTGCAAGGAAAGCTGTTGGGACAATAGAAGAAGTGTAACACTGTCCTCTTACAGTGTGTCTGGTCATGCATTTTATAAGTATCTTACAAGCTCACTTCCATCAGGGCTTTGATTAATACCTGGCTTTTAGGAAAATATGGGCTCTTTTCCTAAGAGCCACTTTGTATGTCTGTTATTTGCCAGCTGACAATGGGAACTGGATCAAGCTGGGCAGGTAGGAAGCAGCGAGATGAATCAGGGACAGAGCAGGTATGCATTAAAAGTGACACCAGATACAACTACCAAGAGAGGAATTGCAGGGAGATGGAGCCACGCTCCCGATGCCCATCGGTGCTTCCTTACTCCACTCATCCGGCACAAACGGGTCTCAGAAATGAGCATCCCTGGTTCCTGCCGCCCTGGTGAGGGTGGTGTAAAGGGACCTTGCACCAGTGAGGATCAGCCTGTACGTATTTTAAATAAATAGGTGTGTACATAAAAAAATAACCCCCATTATTGCACCAGGATGCGGTGGGAGTACCAGGGGAACGGCTAAAGTAACAAAACTTGACACCGGTGATAATAAAAGAGGGAAGTAAAGCAAAGAGATCACCCCAGTCTGCTGGGTCTCGAGTGCTTAATCAAAACTGACTTCTACTACTGCAGCTGCAAAAGAAATGTTTCTAGCCTCCCATTAATTTCCATACAATAACCCTCTAATGGGGGAGTTGCCGGGGAGAGGAGGGCGATCAATCTGCTGTAATGACACACTAGAGACTAAGGGAAAATGCAAACTTGGAGCAATTTCATGGCAGGTGCAACCTTGGAAAGTACGGCCATTTTTCTAAGTTAATTTGTTCCCCTGATATGTTTGAAATCCATATTTGTACTTTAAAGGTCTAAAATGCAAGATGATTAAAAAATATAACCAGGTTTTTGTGAGCTTTTCAACTGCATCAGGTGATATATTAACGCCCCTCCTTGGAGCCAGGACAGCTGGATATCTTTTATCATTTGCTGCCAACAAAAAGGAACAGGATTGTTTATTCTAGCGTTCACTTTCTGTCTTTAGCCTCCCCACTTACCTCCCTGGCCTCCTGCTCATTTGTCTCCCAGCTGAACTCATCCTAGATGCTAGAGGACGTAATAATAGCAGTAAGAATGGTAACTAATAGCAGTAATAATTACCATTCTTGTTATTTTTAGTAATAACAGTTCTACATGATGATAATGATTATTGTGGCTTAAGAGTTTTAGAACATGTAACCCAGTTAACTCAATTCCAGCTGCAAATGGTACCAGGAACAAGCAAACACCCTCACTCAGGAGCAAACACCGAGGCACCAAACCCAGTTCATTTCTCGGCTTGTCCTTGGTTGCCATTTTTTGGTAAAATCCATGTGTTTTGATGGGTTCTGTATGTTTGCAGTGGGATGGGGCAGCTCTGGGGTAAAGGAAAGAGTTGGCTGTTTGGGATCTCTGTTCCCAGCTCTGTCTGGTGGAAGCTGTTGGGAAGAGGGAGCGGAATGAGTGGGACTGGAGCAGAGCGAGTGCCAGGGCAAGATTTCTCTGGAGAAAGAAGGGGCCATTGGTGGGGACACCTCCTCGTAGCTCACCGCAGTGTGAGAGAGGAGCACCCTCCTGTGGGCTCCCTGCGCTCAGGGATTCCCTGCTACGCTTTTCCCACCCCTTTTTGACAGCTGCCAGGTTTGGGAAGAGGCGCTTTTCCTTCTCCTCCCACTGAGCTGGCTCAAAGGGAGCTCTCACTGGGATGTCACCTCTGGTCACATACTCACAGGGTCAGCCCCTCACCTTCCTCATCAAACCTGCAGCCCCATCCTCTCTTCACCCTGTGATCTGGGCTTCTGAGAGCCAGTCTCATTTATGCTGATTGTCGCTTTTCCTCTCTCAGCACTTAAGAACTACAGCCAGAAATCTTAAAAGTATTGAATTTTGAAGCTCTGGAAAGTGCAGGGGCTTTGCATGAGAATTGAGTACCTGCTCTGCTCAGATGCTTTTGTGCTTCCCACTAAGTACCTCTCTGCATCTTTAGATTTGTGTCTTTGTGGTGTGGCCCTTTGTGGCTAAAGTTAAGTTGTGCTTTTTTACATTAAAAGATGCATATCATTCTGCTGTAACACTGCAGTTATGTGATGCTTGTGGCACCCGGGGAAGCCTGCTGTGACTATTCTCGTGTCCTGTGTTAGATGCCATTTTAAATACATACTCCTCCCCGCCTGCCTCAGCTTGAAAATTCCCTTTCAGCTGCACCTACCAACTTCACCCTGGCTGAAGTGCCTTGGCTGCTCCCTGCTACCCTGCTTGGCGGTTCCCATTAGCATGCTTGAGTAGATAAACAAAAGAATTGATCGCCTAAACGAGATTGCGGGATCCGTAAAGGTTCAATTATGTCTTCCTAAGTTTGATCTCAAGTCAATGTAATGAAGTATCTGCCTAATTCTCAGTACATCGTCAAAATCAATTTATTGGAATCAAACGCTGTAAAGAAGGTGGCTGGAATGATCTGAGGTATGAAAGAGCAGCTACAAGAGAGACGAGAGCTGAAATGCGGTGACACCCCTCTTTGCTGACTTATTTCTCTGACAATCACACCTATAATTTGAGGGCTATATGTTTTATTCCTAGGGCTTTCAGAAGCTTGGTTCTGACTTCCTTCCTCTCCTGGAGGAGTCCAGAAACGAGGTGGGCTTCAACAGAGCCATCATTACTGGCTGAGTTGGGCTCTGCTTTCTCTTGAACGGTGATGTCGAAATCTCGGATGGTGAATAGCCCTTTGCTCCTCTGTCACATCCAAAGGGTGAAGCAAGAGTGAGACAGGAGGGTTTTAAAGCTCTGTTAATGCAATGAAAGTAGATGCTGGGAAACCTAATATCTGAATAGTAAAGTCAGAAAAAACTGACTTCAAGTAAAACACACTTTTCAAATGAGAACAGACCTCTGGAGTGAATTCCTAAGGGAATGGAGCAGATTCACTGTCACTTGCAACCTTTTTATATCCACATCATTCAACTTTCTAGGTAATTTAGCCACAGCTTGAGAGGGGGCTTGGTGTGGGATGTGTTGGTCTGTTATCCATGTGAGCAGATTAGGATCTCAGCTGAAAATAAGACAGGATTTGGGTACATAACTCCCCGTAACCTATTGGAGAGCATGGGTTTTTCAAAACCTGTGATCAAGTTTGGTGGCTGCCTTTCTTATTGTATCCGTGGTACTGGTTCCATCGAACAGCATTGGTTTTCTCCCACAGGACACAGATAACTCCTCTGAGACGGGGTCTCTGTCTGTATCCGAGAGGCCAACGTGGGGAACGACTGGCATTAAAAATAGAGAGGTTGGGTTTGAACAGTGCGGGAAGGTCACACAGCACCTCCCAACGGGCTCAGGATTAGCCTTCCTTGTTCTCCCCAGTGATTTAGGATGCAGACTTTTACTCCTTGCCCTCATATATTTATGACTCTGTAGTGCTGGGGGTCTACAAAGCAAGGCACGTTCCCGCTGAAAATGCAGCATGTCTGGAACTTCTTGGACATCTTCAGTCTTACTTGGACACCAAATAAGTAAGAGCTCGTGCTGAAATCCAGGCTCCCCGAGCTCCTTTAATCAGGGGACCTTTAATCAGAGAGCACAGTGTCTTCTCTTTCGCTGGTAGGTTTTGATTCTGGTCTCCCATAAGATGACAAACGCTCTCACTGGCCATCCAAAGGTAAGGACCGGTAAAAGGCAATTCAATTTCACAGGCCATAAAGTTAAACATCCACTTCTTGTGTTTCTTCCCTTTTTGTTTATGATTTCAGAAAAAAACAAACCCTCTCAGCCTGCATATCTGTATTTTGCTGGTGACCATCCATAATGCAAAGCTGGATTTTCTCCACTTGTTTCCCAAGGAAAGCATGGGGAGAGCAGCTGGCTGGGTTGGCTGTGTGGCTCCCTGGGGGCAGGGAGTTTGGGGTCTCTTCCCAGCAGAGGCAGTTTGTGGATGCAGGCAGAGACCAGCTCAGGACCCCTCTGTGATCCCTGCCATCGGCTCCGTACCGCTGTTCAAAAACCACACACCCATCAAGCAGCAATAACCTCGCTGTTTTTAAAGCACTGTTCTTGCACGTAGGAAGTGGTGGTTTTGAGAAAATCTGGGTGCTTATTACTTCCTTTCTGCAGTCGGGGCTGGAGTTTTCCCTTCGGTTCCTCTTCTGAGAGTGACTCTAGGCAGAAACAAGCCCTAGATTAAACACGGGAAAACACTGTGATGTTAGAAAAAGATGTAAATAGAAGAGCTCACTTTGCATCCAGACAGGAATCTTGGGTCTAACACGTGCATGTGATTCCGTGGCTTGCTCCCACCATTTACTCTTCACCTCTGCTCATAAACCTCCACCTAGAAAATAATGTAATTTAATTAGGAATGTGGAATTAGCCCATCGCAGTCACGCTTGGTTAAGCTGGACCAGTTTGTAAATTCCATTGTCATTGGGGCTGAAAAAACTAGATGTCACATTAGCAGCCTAACCTTCCATGCAGAGGAGGAGAAGGATGGTGGGTGAAGGCGTTTGTGGCCCCTGGTGCCCGTGGGGGCCAAGAGCGGTGGCGAGATGTCCTGTCCTCCTGCTGCTGGGCGGCGCATGGGGTGGTGGGGGGAACGTGAGGTGGGGGGAATGTGAGGTCCAGGGAGGAGGACACGGCCCCTGATGCCTCAGGTCTGCCTCGGGAGGCAGGAAGGCAACAGAGAGAAAGAGAAGGAGTCTCTGCACCGGTGAGCCCGTGTCCCAAGAGCTGGCTGTGATGGAGGGAGGAGAGAGGGAGCACCACGTACCCAGGGGCTGGTGGGACTTTGCACCAGAGGGACATGGCAGGATGTTTTACACCTTCTGTGGGCTCCTTTGGTCTGTGGGGAGGTGAGGCAGAGGATCCTGCTCTGTCTGACCTGTGTCTGATGGTTTCCACGTCAGAAATGTGTGGCCAGTGGTGAGCTCCCACCATCAGGTTCCGCCAGTGGTGAGTTCCCACCATGAAGTTCTGCCAGAGGGGTGGGAGCAGCGCCTGCTTCTCTCCGAAAAGAGATGATGGTAATTCCAATCCAGGCAAGAACTTTAAGGAAAAAGGGAAGTGCTTTTGTTTTCTCATCTTGCAGGGAGATGTCATAATCAGACGTGTGATTATGCAGACTTTCATGACTGTAATTACACGTGTGCACACCCACAGAAATTCAGGAAAAGGAAAATCATGGCATGTCTTCAGCCCCACCCAGACCGTGTGTTACACCAAATGCCAGCCACAAATGTTCTGAGTTTATAGTTTGTAGAGTTTAGCAAGACACTCCCTGCATCATCCACCACGTCTTCTGCTTTGTTTGCTCCCCTGCTGTCCAGTCGCTCCCATCCTCATCCACCACGATCTTTTGGGTTTTCTTTTGGAGCTTCCAGGTCTCCCTGCCTGGCCGTGGGACCTCCACTGTGGTGTTATGGCAGCAAGAGCAGTGATGCTAAAGGACTACAACCAGGCCATCCTTTCCCTTAATGTGTTTATATATTAGTAAAGAAAAAAAGAACTAGGGAAATCCTAAGGACACTCCTCTCTTTAAAATGAGCAGTGTACAGGTAGAGCCATCTTGGTGTGAAGTTCACAAGTATTTTTGAAGGCAAATGGGGTAGGAAGAGTTTAGCACTTACTTGTCATTCGGGCTGACTAAATGCTTTTCGGTGGGTTTTGATCCCCTTCTTGGTTTTTTTTGGCCCCAGCATTAGATAATGCTTTAGAAGCCATTAGAAAAAATGGTGACAATTGAAATGCTTTGGGAAATGACAGTTTGATAGTCTAATAATAGCCCCGACACTGATCTGGAGAAGGTTTTCTGTTCTTTTTTTTGGTATTCATTATGTACAGTACGTTTCAAAATCTCCTCTTCTCCCCAACAAATAACTTAACCCTTTCACAACCTGCAGCCCTGGAAATGGGACCCAGGTAGATGCTAAGATGTGCATGGGTGACATAAAAATGTATTTAAAAAGGCACATAGACTACCAAGAGCTGGTAAAAGGTGCTGTGATGTGGAGAGGGGAAGAAATGGAGAAGACGATGGCGTCTTCGGTTGTGTTCTTGGAGCAGGGTGACTGTGGTGATGAGGGACCCCGTTACTGCAGGGTCTCCGGGAAGATTTTCCGTGGGGAGAAGCTACATCTGGGAGGGTGAGGTGGATGGGAGCTTCCATTTCACTGCAAGATCTTGTTTTTGCAAGATCTTATTTGGCAGCAATAAATGAGCAACTTTCAAGCCTCAGAAGTGATTAATTTCTCACTGGAGCTGTCTCCGAGGCTGTCACAGCCTGACAATCCTGACATAAGTGTCATTTATAATGTCACAAGTCTATTACACATAAATGTCATTACACAATTACTCAGAGGATGAGGAAAGGTTCGCAGGGGGAAGAGCGTCTGATATTAAGTCAATTATATATCTTAATGTTATTGTTCGGTTGTCCCCCCTCATACAATTACATTGTGTCTCATTTGTTCATTTTGAGCAAATTAGCAATTATTTATTGCAGTGATACCACCAGGCAGCCCAGGTAGGGCTGGGGGTGTTCAACTCTGGCACAACCTCGCGCGGGCTGGCGTGATTGATATCAACGTGAGGATCGTGGTGCTTTGATAATTAGCCCTCTTGAAATGAGGGCTCCATACCCCGTCTTCCCCCCCCCCTCTCTTTTTCCTGCATCTGTCTGAAAGGCACCAACATATGGGTGAGACGATAAATCCTCCATGTGGTTTTGATAAAGATGGCTTGTTTTAATGAGGGTGACTTTTTGTGCCGCCTAACAAAGGAGCCTCTTTCTTGTTAGGAGGACGGAGGAGTCCAGCAAATTCCCCTGCGCTGCACCTCAATTATTCCTTAAAATTGGCATAAGTGTAGCCTTCATTTACTTCTAACAGGCTTTCATCCTCCTTGGCCCAGACACAAACAGGACTGAGGCTGGGGGCTGGTGTACCGAGGAGATTTGAATGCATTATGCATAAGAAAGTGGGGTGCCAGAGCTGTCTGGGAGGGAGAAGGACCGTCTGCGGTGGTGCCACGATGCCTGGCTCTCCCCGGGCAGGCACGGGGGCCGAGCTGTGGTTTGATTAGAGGGCACTTGAATCCAGCTCAATTTCCTCAGCTGGAAATGAACCTGCAAAGACCCGGGTCCGAGGGCACCAAAGCTTCAGCAAAGCAGAGCGCTCTTGTACCGTGATCTGAGCCAATTTACTGACGTGTAAATGCAAGGAATGGCCAGGAATTTCCATGGTAATTCTCCAAATTTCCACCAGGACAACTGAGATGAGAATCAGGCCTTTTAAATTGCTCCCTTTGCCTGTTTGCTATTCTGGGAAGCTATTGTTCTCAAAGGGACATCTTTAAAGCAAAAGCTGGTAGAATAATTTATTTGCGAATAATTTATTCAGTGATTGATGGGAAAAGCTGCTGAATAAATAATTCACTGAATGCTAATGGAACATCAGAGATGGCCGAATAATGAAAATGTTTATTTGCAAATAATTTATTCAAAGAAAAATGCTGAAATGTATCAGCTCAATTATCCTCGGTGAATAATCCAGCCCACTGCGACACGTCGTACAAAGATGCTTTTTTCAGACAAAATGACACCTCCAGGTAGCTCTCCCGGCTTCGCTCCAGGTGAGGGACACTGAGGAACACGGTCACGAGAAGTTTGGATAAGAATCATAGAATCATTTAGGTTGGAAGAGACCCTTGGGATCATGGAGTCCAACCATCAGCCCTACTCTACAAGTTCTCCCCTACACCAGATCCCTCAACACCACATC
>VZTM01000201.1:193569-214295 GCA_013400555.1 Jacana jacana | reverse complement strand
CCTCGATATCTCTCTTGTGTTGAGGTGCCCAGAAGAAGATCCTCCCACTTCAGCTCAGACAGAAGGTCGAGCCCTAAGTCTGACGGTGCCAGCAGCCTCTATCACTAAGCTCTTTGGGACCTACCAGTGATGAACTGGTCACGTAGCACAGGCTTCCCTGGGGAGATTCTTAAAGGTGTGCTCTGAAGGCTTCAGTTCTAGATCTGCACTGACTAGAGCAAAAATAAATGAATTAATGGAGGCTGAACCCCCCAGCAGAACTTTTGTCCCTAGTCCTTCTGGTTTGGCAGATGTGTTTTCTGTTCGGGCCCCCCCATCCATGGGACCCCCATCCCAGGGCAGAGGACCCTGCGTGGGGCAGGAACCACAGGCGCCGTGTCCTCAGCTGTTCCATTTGCCAGAGGAGATGGTTCCTGTCTGCGGGCAGCTGTACAGTGGGTCTCAGGTGCTCCTGGAAAATTGAAGTGATTTTGTGCTGATACTGAAGCTAATACCAGAAAAACCTAAATTACATTTAAAAAGGAATCTATCCTTTTATCTTTTAACCTTAGGCCTCCCTTCTCATGCAGAAAAATCAATCTTGACTAATCTACTGACCAAGTAAAAATAAGAACCCGTATAAATATGTACTTTATCTTCTTTAAAATAATTTTTATAGAGCAGCTTAGCAGAACATCCAACCCTTCTTCATAGGTCTTAAGAGAAAACCCCACTGTCCTGAAAGGATCCATCACTCCTCTTGAGGGAGATTTTGGGGAAGAAACAGTAGGTGATAGATCCTCACTGGCTGTCCCCGGCAGGGACTGACCCACCAGCTGTACCTAATCTGCTCTCCCTGAGGGCTGGGTTCCTCAAGTCCAGCTGAAGACACAGCTGCAGTGAATTAGGGAGTGGGCATCACCTGGGTGCAGGAGGGAGGAGATAAATCCAGCAGCCTGGGCTGCCACCCCTCTGCCTGCTGGAGGCTTTGGAGTTAGTTGTAGGAAAGGTTGTTTTTATAACTTTATTTTTCCTGATTTCTCTCTTCTAACTGTAGTGGTTAGCACTTGTAGCAGGGGAGGTTCATTCAGCAGAAGCTCCTGTAGCCAGCAGCTTGGGCTCTTGGCAGAAGCCACGGGGGAAGCAGCAGCATCAGAAAAGGAGACGTGGTCTCTGCAATAGCTGTGAGAAGGTGAGCTTTGCTCAGTCCTGGCTTCCAGAACTTGCCTGTTTTCCTAATATGTTAAGTTTTTTAAAGATTATTTCTTCTATCTCTTTTCCTCTGGTTTTGTGAGCATTAGGCAGGGTTTATAACTGGGAAAATATATGACTTGTTGGCACTCTGCTCTCCTGCCCTTTCTGGATTAAGAGAGGAGGTCAGAGACAATTTGACCTGCTGGCTTTGCTTTTCATTTGAAAGGTTTTCTTAACTTCTAATCGTATGTAGAGTCAGGCCCTGGGCCAAGACTCTACAACCCAGGGTTGGTGTATCTCTTGTCCAAGGTGTTGTGCTTGTGCCTGGCTTTCATAGCTCAAACCCAACCCCTCGATTTACATGAACTGTGCAGTGCTGCAATCTTAGGTGCAGATCAGGTCATCTTGCCCATCCCTCACTGCTTTATCATCTTGTTTTCTCCATTTCCTCCTGTGATATATTGAAGTAAGCGACATTTTCGAGAGCAGGGACACTAAATCATGTATGCTCTGTGTATGCATAATCCAAAGGATCTGGTCCCGAATGCTAACGAGGGCAGGCTGGCAAAAAGGAATTGTGAGAGAGACCTTGGAGTCTGCTGGGACACACTGAGCAAGAGGCAGGAAAAATGGCACCATTTTCTCTTAGTAATGGTAGTCCCATTGTGTCTCTAAATAACTTAATTCCCTCTCCATGTGGCCAGAGATCAGGCTCTTAGTTGAGGGGCTGCAAAATTCTTAGTGGAGAGGTGTTAAAATTTTGGTCACTGTGGGCAGAGTATGGTAGGGCAGGGAGTAATGGAAAAAGAACCACCCAATCCAACAGGGTGTAGAGATGTGAAGAATCCTGTGTGAATAATCAAAAACACCAGGGACTGAAATGTAGAGACTTGGGATCTGATGACTCTCATCTTGGAGCCCAACTTGCAAGCCCTTGCTGCTCTCCCTGAGTCTCTGCTCGCCCAGGGCTTCTGGGTGCTTCAGCCCTGGAAACAGCATCTGTCCAGGGCTGGAGGTGGGCGAAGGCTGTGTCTGTGCGTGGGTGCTATGGCTCCCCTGAGGATCTGCAGCAAACTTAATGTTGAGCCAGATTTCCATCATCCCTGCGTTACCCCACCTAGATCTAAAAATAACGGAGCTGTGTGAAGGCCTGCTATTATATTTCCTTTGTGATTACACCCATCCCCATCAGAACCAGCTCAGGGTTGTTTTATTCTCCAAATTTCTGGCTGTATTAGCGCTGTCGGAATCCCTGATGTATCGCCTTGCAGGGAGCCTAAATGCTTGTCAGTGCCTTACTTTGCATTTTTGTTCTGGGCTCAAAGCTGAAAGCGCAGCTGAACTGAAATCTTTTCTCTGGATGCTGATAGAAATGTAAGAGAAATCTCATTTTTTTTAAAAAAGTATGAAAGGGCTGTAAAAATAAGGCTTTCACTAAGCTGATCAACTCGGGCTCTTTATACCAAAAAGGATTCGGAATGAGAAGCTGATAATACAGGCTTTGGTTTGTGGGAAATGAATTAGAAGGCCGGAATTTGAAAGAACTATTTCATTTAGGTGTTTCACTGGCATATAACGAGCTACTATAGTTATATTGTGGCAAGCTAAAATATTATTTAAGAGTTAATTCATATTTTTAGCACATAATTTCTAATTAACTTGCTGTAGTTATCTTGTTAAATGTCAATTAAATCTCGGAGCATTTCTCAAAGGTTTCCTGTATTCATAAAATGTAATTATACAGCTATTGCTCGTGTAGCCCTTATTACTAGTATAATCTACAGCTAAATATATCTTTTACATACTAATTATACATCACTAAGTGCTGTATTGATAATCAGTAATTGATTTAGCCCAGCGAATTGTCATGTTACTTCCTCAAATGTCAACTCTAAGGTATTTTTGAATTCAAAGTTCTGGCCATAACTTTTGGCTGTGGTTGAGGTTTCAGGNCAAGAATTAGCAGAAAATACCTGAAACCCCAATTTAACTGTGATGGTCCAGAGGGGGAGGGGGGAGGAGCAAATAAAAAGCTGGGGGGAGCAAAAAAAAGCAGGAACTGGGAAAGCCTTAATTAGACTGGCATGTTTTCTGCCCAGCAGTAACTTGGAGCAAATATTATTTCTGGTCTCTGTAACCTTTGCTTCTTTCCCCCCCACTGCCCCTCTCCCTCACTGTCTGAATAATATTTACTGGTACATCAGTGTTTTTCAGAGTTTGGATCATCCACTTCCCTTGCCAGATTCGTATGTGTCTCTATTGATATTGATGTTATTCAAACAATGATCATCTCCTTCCCTTGTCACTTTATATTGCATCTTTCACAAAGCACAATCTGAGCAAACAAGCATCATCCTCTGCTTTTTTTTATTCCCATTTGTGGTGTTTTGTTTTGTTTTTTTTTTTCCCTTTTGCTAAAAGTGGTATTTAAATTAAACCATGCCTTGGTTTTTTTCTTCACTCATATTTCCTAAGGCAGCAAAGTTTATGGATCTGGGAAATGGAATCAATATGAAGTTGGATTGTCCTTATGAGATCCTCTTAATATCCCAGGAGGCCAGGCTCTGTACAGCAGGATTAAGAAAAGGGAAAATTACTGAGGGCAGGATTCTTGGGAGGGCTGTTTGTGTGCACATCACGGACAAATATTGAATTGTGGAAAACATAATCCAGGGAATCCAGGGGTTTGTGTAGCTTTAATTGAAACCGTTTGTAACCTTCATTCTCTCCAGTCTTACATGACTCTTTTTATCTTCCTTGGGTTCTACTGCACACTGAATTCATAAAATATACAAAAATTCAATGTTCTTAGAAGAAAATGAATACCCATTGTTGGGGGAGAGGTGGCAAAGCAAATAATGACACCAGGAGATATAAAAGCGAGCCTATTACCCGGAATGCTAAAGCTTTACACAAAGCTGTGTGGCTGCTACCGACTGATTTACCTTTTGTATGGAAATACTTGAGAAGTAGATGCAAGACTTTCTTAATTCTGAGTAACTACTCTTTTTATTGACGTATGGAAGACAAATTTTTCCATCTTGCTCCCAACCATTCCCGTCGGGGGAACGTGTTTGCTTCAGCCGGGCTCATAATTATGCCACGATACTGTTGGTTTCCTGACCGAGCTCTCTTCCCCAGAGTTCATTAGAAATAAAACCTAATTGAATTAGGGTGGTTACCCATGCAGGAGCAATTAGAAGTGGCAGAAATAGTCTTTCTGAGAAGACACTTTTGCTTATTCTCTGGGAAGGAGGGGGCGCTCCCTGCCTGGCTGCTCACCACGGGCGCTCTTGCTGCCCTGCCAGTTCCTGCCTCTCCTTTCTCTGCTGATTCTTCTCTGTTCCTGTCTCCCTTTGCCTTCCCTTGGTCTCCTGTTTTTGTAGTTGATGGTTGTTTTTTGGTATGCTGCCATTTGCCTTCTGTCAGTGGCTGCCTTCACCTCACTGTCGTGTTGTGTCCTGTCTGCCAGGGGGGTGGAGGTGCTCACCGTTCATCGTAGCCACCCTGCTCGCTCTCCTCATCACTCTGCATCACCTCCTTTGAGGTATCGATCCATCCTGAGCAGCAGTCCCCCAGTTTTCTGCCCAGCTCTTCCATAGCCTAATCCTTAATATGAAGTATTTGCAGTGGTTTCAGTGACAGCAATTCCAGTTCACACCACCCGTGTCTGTGTGCAGCAGGAACATCTTGAGTCAAGATGAGACCTCATCTTCAGGGTTCTGTAGATGACTCTTCTCTTCTCCTTTTAAAATACTCTAGTATTCCTGCAAAAGGCTTTTCACCAGGGTGATGTATTCCCCCTGTTGGCTCCTTAGATGCAGCAGAAGTGGGCAATATAGAAGGGTGGGAGGAGAGACAAGGATGTCTGTGGGGGACCTGTGTAGATTGAGATGAAGTGATGGGAAATCTGGAGACAAGGAGTTGGGGTAGGAAGAAGGAACAGGACTGAAGATGAGGCCAAATATCTAAGATTAGAGCTCTGGGAGTTCTCTCTCTGTAGCATGTGCTTGAATTTTACCCAATTTGTAGTCCTGGCGTTTTCCTTTCTTTTTTACTTTAATATGCTCATATATTTACCAAGCTCTAGAAGAAAGGAAAATGGGAGTTATACAGATTCAGTGTGCATAACAGAAATGTGATATGGCATATTCCCTCTGAGTTTTTTCAGAATAAAAAGCAGAGAGAAATCAGATAAATGCATCAATAGGATTCAGCTGTCTGCCAAAGCATGTTTTAAATATCAAATTAGAATATAATAGTATGCATAGTTTCCATATCAAATTATGACATTATTGGCAGAGACTAGAAGGTGACACAACTCGGAGTCCTCCTACATCCCTGGGTAACAGATGAAACAGTCTTAAGTGGAATACAAAGTGATTTTGTAATCAAATGCAGGCTTATATGGGCATTCAGGTGGCTCATGCAGGGGAAACTGGAATGGAGGGGAATGGGTAGGTTTTTAATAGATTTTTTTTTATGCTAGGGTGACTTTCCAGACTGAGGACACCAGGATATACACCTAGGTACCCAGGTGATGTAGGTGACCATAGCCAAGCACTCCACTCCCTTTGCCTTTTCCTCACTGACCCCGTTGGCCACCCACTTCTGTGGGAAGTGCTATAGTTGGGTGAGAGAGCCAAAAGTGGGAATTGCAGAGTATTTCCACTGGGTCAGGGAGTTCTGCTCTCTGGAGTTGCATCTGTCTGGGGAAAACAGGGAGGTTGTTCTCCTCCCAGCAGTATAAGGAGAACACGAGCCATTATTCAGTGGTTGAACTGAGGGTGCATTCTTGATCAGGAAGTACTTGAGAGGCATGGGAGTTTTTGGGTTCTAGAATAGTTAGCTGCTAATGAAGCATTGCTAATGTCCTCTAGAGGCCTCTGGTGTTCACCAGCAGCAGAGATCCCCTGGACAAGGGTGTGGGAGCATCTCTGAGCGCTGAAGGAGTTGAGTTCTGCTTTAGGATATCTTTTGTTGATAGTCTTCTCTGTCACTTGAAAGTGGACAGAAGAGCAATATCTGTAGCAATAAATAGAGTGTCAGCATCAGCAGGGATTCCTCCTGGTGGCAGCAGCTGGTTCGTAGTCCCCATGGATGGACTGTTACAAGGAGACTTGTTGCTTGGAGCGAGGGGCTCCCACCGCCTCCCGTGTCCCTCCTGTGTGGGCAGAGGGATTTGGTTCAGCCTGGGGATGTTCACTTGTTGCGTTGTGGCAGCTCTTAACCCCAAAATTAATTTCAGTAATTGTGCAAAAACTGATGTGCATGTCTCATGGGCTACTCCCACCAGACAACAGCACGTAGATGATTGTCGGGGTAGATTGTATATTTAATATATTACCTACTGTTGGCTTTTTAAGTAATAAAGCAATAATGAAAGCAAGAACATCTGGAAGCGTGCTGCCAAACAGTTATTCTTTAAATATTGATGATCTGGTTTTGTAACCATCACAGTGAAAACACACAGATGGAGTTGGGAGCTTTAGCTGGGTGGCTTGGCTCAGACAGCGTGGCCAAATCCTGAGCAACACGAGGAGAGGAAAGGACTGCAGGAATCCCAGTTGGATGCATCTTTTCTCATGTGTTGGGAACACTTTCCCATTTCTCTTGGAAGTGTTATCTCCTGGAAGATACAGAGTGACTGGCACAGGGGTTTAATGAAGACCACGGAGGGAGGATCTCACTGTGTGGGGAGGGAGGATCTCACTGTGTGGGGAGGGAGGATCTCACTGTGTGGGGAGGGAGGATCTCACTGTGTGGGGAGGGAGGATCTCACTGTGTGGGGAGGGAGGATCTCACTGTGTGGGGAGGGAGGATCTCACTGTGTGGAGTACTCCAGAAGATAAAGGTGGGCAGGCTGGATGGTGGCTTCTGAGGGTGATGAGACCACTCTTGTGGAGGAGGTGATTTCCATGGTGTTCCCTGCATGTGGCAGTGGTTTGGGTGCAATTCAAGGCTGTGGCTCCACCAGACGTGGGGAGAAAGGCAAAGAGGAAATATCTTTTTTTTTTTTTCTCCCAAGCCTAAGATATATTGCTCTAATATTTCTTTTTCCTTTTGCTTCTATTCCCTCTTGGCAGTTCCATCTCTCCATATAGCTATAGGCTGTCTGTCAGTGGCGCTCTCTCTCTCTCACACACGCACACACAGAATATTTGTTAACTACAACTATTTGAGGCGAAACAGTGAGGTTCTGTGCTGAAGAAGAGTTTCTCAGATAACTGCCTGAGGCACCAGACATCTTAGAATCAAGATCTGGAAAGTAGAGTCATTATTTCTGTTGTTTTAGTGCCTGCTTTTATTCTCTTTCTTATTGACAAATGTTCCTTAACCCATATTGCTGTGGGTGTTTTTTTCACATTTGCACTATACAGAACTGTTAAGGAAAAAAAACCACCCAGACACTTTATTTAACCATCTTTGCAATGTCTCCTACTTTGTACTCCATCACCCTTTGCTGTCTCCTTTTTGGACTTCTGAGCTAAGGACACTGAAGGCCCACTGAAGTCTGTAACTTTCCATGTGAGATGTGAATGGGAAGTGTCTGGAACCCATGGGAGCAGAGGGGAGAAGTCCTCTCCAGCTCCCTGTGGGGAAGTGTCAAACAAATCCCAGCATCACAAACTGCCTTCTTCAAGGAGGTACGTAACCATCTGCCTTGCTGGCTTGTGTAGCTGCTGCCAGTTGTAGAAATGACTGATGGAACCTCTGTAATAGCTAAAAGTAATAGGTCTTCTAGAAGATAAATGCTTCCCACTACAGAAAGCAGACCTGGGTCTTTATTATTACATAAAGCCCCACTGGAGGGGGTGAAAGCCCACACCAGGAACCTGAGAATTTGGCTGAGGGACAACTCTAAATGGCAGGTGAGGCATCTGTGTCTTTGTGGTTTAACCTCTGACAACTGCTCATGCTTCCCCAAGCCCTGGGAGGGGATCTCTGGCACCATGATATTCAGGACCCCCTTCGATGACAAGGCAATGCGTGACTGGTTCCAGTGCAGGTTATCTTTGGACCCTTTGATATGCTGTGACACAGAGGTACCAAGGTTAATATTGCTCAATGTGATGGAGATATCCCACAGGGTAGAGCTGAGTCTGCTCAACCACAGCTACTTGTGCAGTCGTGTGGCCCATCAGAAGAGACTGTCAGCCCCTTTGGGAGGTCAGAGCCCAAGGACGTGCTCTGTGTCCTTGCTCTGAAGCTGTTTTGTTCCCTGCCAGGTCACTGTGATGGGGTGTGGATGTGGTGGGAGGTACAGTGCTCAAAACCCATTTCAGATGCAGAAATATCTGCTTCGTTCCTGGTAGTGGTGTGAGTTTAGTGCAGTTGTGTCTGGAGGCTCAGGTCAGAGCCTTCTTGTAGGCAGTTAAAGCCAAGCACTGCACTGCTGCTGCTGAGAGGTTACCTTTTAGTATGTAGACAAGGGGTTAGCAAGTAAATAAAGTGCTATAAAGATAAGGAGAAAAGATAGAGAGGTGATGACAGCACTGTGGTTTCACAGGTCATTTGTCCCAGTGACCTATGGGAGTCTCTGGTGTCTGTAAGAAATTAATAGATATTCATTGGCATAATGGTAAAAAAGGAAAAAAAAAAAAAAGATGGGATGTGAGACTCAGGAGCACAAAATGTTTTTCTCCAGCAGCAGAGTAAGAGGAGAAATCATAACCCCATCCTCCTCAGCAGCTTGAGGTCTTGATGCTTTTGTGAGCCTCACAAATCAAAAGGACAGTTTGTCTGAGTTCATGGTGAGTTTTTTTTGCCTGCACTGGGATGAGGACAGTGACAGAGAACACTCTTGGGACCAGCTCTTCTCAGCTGAAGGGCCTCTGAGAAAGTCCTGAGGAAGGAAGGCTTTTCAGGGGGAGAGAACAGGTTTTTTATTAGCTCTATTAGAAATGCACAGGCGAGTTTTTTGGTTAGACAGCCCTCTTAAGGCACCTTCCACTAGTTGCAGGAGTGCCAGCTGTTATGTCCCTTGCTTCTGTGGACCACAAAGGGTGCTAAGATGTGAAGAGCTGAAGTCTTGGGTGGCTTCTTGTTGCTGCTGCATGGGTTCAGGAGCTGATGGTGCAGAACCATTGCCCTGCTGCCCTAGCAATGGTGCCTCTGCCTCTTCTTGGGAAGGTCTTCATTGACATCTTGATGCTGGGTTTTGGCAGTGCATATGAAAGACTGGAGAGCATGAGGGCTGCAGCTTCCACCCTGTGAGGAGGGTCTCCTAGTTGGGGGAATTAGGGAGGTGGAGGTCTGAGTTACTCAGAGGTGCAGAGAGGGAGGTGCTTGTTCCACCCCACTGGGTGGATATGGGAAGGATCTCAGGGAAGAGGTCTTGTGGAGAGACCTCTTGGGGAGATCAGTGCCCTTCTGAAAGGCACAATTTCCCTGCTTGTTTTTATCATTATTTTATCTTTTGCATTTTATTCTTTATTGGTAGAATTGATAGATACATGGTAAGGGTGAATCACACCCACTTGTTTCCGCAGTAAGCCCTTAAACCTGGGCTCTGTGCTGCTGCACATGCTGTGGCTCAAGGAGATTTTTAAGAGCTGAATGTAATTTACTGAGGCTCGAAAAAACCCCTCAGTTCTACAAAAATATGAAAGTGTGATCTGATAACAGAAGTACTTCTAGACCTAAACTCATTCCTTTTATTTGATAACACTCAGATCAGTCTATCTACAAATACTATTCATTGCAACATTTTATTTACATCTATAAACAGGTTTGATTAACCTGCCTTTGGACTGCAGAGCTAAATGTCTAGACTGACAGATGAACTACATTGGGAAATTAAGGATATAAACTTGTTTACTGAGATTGGGTGGAATCGTTACAGTTCTCTCTGCAATCTTTCCAAATGAGCCTTTGCCTCTGTAATGATGGTAGAGATAGAATCCTAGAATCATTCAGGTTGGAAGAGACCCTTGGGGTCATGGAGTCCAACCATCAGCCCCACTCTACAAAGCTTTCCCCTACACCAGATCCCCCAACACCACATTTCATCCACTCTGAAACACAGTCAGGGATGGGGACTCCACCCCCTCCCTGGGCAGCCCAGTCCAGGCTCTGACCACTCTTGCTGGGAAGAATTCTTGCCTCATGGCCAGCCTAACCCTCCCCTGCTGCAGCTTGCAGCCATTCCCTCTCCTTCTATCACTAATTCCCTGTGAGAAGAGACCAGCACCAACCTCTCTACAATGTCTTTTAAAGTGGCTGTGGAGAGGGATGAGGTCTCCCCTCAGCCTCCTCTTCCTCAAACTAAACACTCCCAGCTCCCTCAATCCCTCTCCATAAGATTGATGCCCCAGGCCCTTCCCCAGCTCCGTGTCCCTCCTCTGCACTTGCTCCAGCCCCTCCAGATCTCTTTTGTTCTTAGGTGCCCAGAACTGGACACCAGGCTCAAGGGGTGGCCTCCCAAGTGCTGAGCATAGGGGGACAATCCCCTCCCTACTTCTGCTGGTCACACTATCTCTTATACAAGCCAGGATTCCCTTGGCCTTCTTGGCCACCTGGGCACACTGCTGGCTCATGCTCAGCTGCTTGTCAACCATTCTTTCTTACCTTTATCCAATTTCTCGGCGTGTGGACAGCGAGAGGTCTCCACGCAGGGCTCAGCCGTGCACAGCCCCCAGAGCTGTGGGAAAGCTGATGCTCAGCTCCCTTTAAATGTTTTCTTTTTCCCCCCAGTTCCTGACAATAGCCTCAAATAACAGGGTTGGATGGAAATCATTCCAAGGGAGGGCTGGAGGTAGCTGCAGAACCGTCTGTCCAGGAGCACCGCGCTAGAGGGGGCTCTCAGCCCATCGCTGCATCCTGCAGGCTCTGGCGATGCCGGAGTGAGCGCGGTTTAACGCTGCCACCAAGCACTTGAGTGAAATTTAAGTTGAAAAATCTCCGTTTCTTCTCGTCTCTATGTAGCCAATGATGGAAAAAGTAGGGAAATGATCTGTAAATGCTTTCCTGCGTTTCTTCAGCTGGGTTTCCCATCCTCTGTGTGGCTCAGGACATGCTGTGTCTGCCCGTTCCTGGGTGAACCGAGCCCTCACCTGGGTCTTAACCTCTTAATTTTGCTGGGAGAAGTTGTGACTACAGTAATTTAGTTGCAATTATCATTAAAACCAATGAAGATGCTTTCATCACTTGGGAGTCCTAAACCACTTCCCAGATCTGAAAAATGGAGTAAATGGAAGTTATCCAATGCATCCTAGGATTTGAAATCAGACCCAAGTTCTTGTGTGCAAAGGTGCATTGACCAGGACTGGGTCAAACAGGAACAGAAATACTGTGGATGATAGAGTCTGGTGAGATTGTTGCTGGGTTTCTCCAGGGTGCTGTGGGCAGACTGGAACATGGCATCGTTCTCACTGTGCCACGCATCGCCCTCTGCCCCACAGTCCCAACAGGTCCCCTGCCTGCACCAGTGGGACTTAGGAAGTAAGAGTAGGACTGTGGCCACTACATCATCTGGGGAGTAGAGCCAGTTTGTGGCTGGTGTTTGAGCCAGAGAGATGTTTAGGAGTTTTTTCCATAGTGTGGGGCTGTTTGTAATAAGTTACTCTTTTAGGCAGGAGAGAGAAATCAGTTCTTGCAGCTTCTGTGAGACTCGGTTCCTCGGGCAGCGGGGTCCAGCCCTCCCCACAGCCTCCCTGGGCTTCTCCCTGTTCTGGTAGAGCCTCAAAAGGAGGATTTGCTGGAAGCCCTGCATCAAAAGCTGCCAGCATCAGCACTCCCACGTGTTTCCATGTTCTGTGGAGCATCCCCTCCTCGACAGCACGTCACAAAGCACCGGATCAAAAAGGTCTGGCTACTTCTGGGGTTGTTTTTCAACCGCTTTGCACAGCGTGAGTCACAACGCCCCTGAGGAGCTGGGAGGGGGGTGTGTGGATCTGCATGTGGTGTTTCGTGAGTGACTCAAACCCCCCAACACCCTCAGCTCCACAGAAAGGCTTTGTTTTGGTTTGGTTTGTTTTCAGGTGTGTAAAAACAGCAGGTAAATCAGGAATGAAGATTTCTGGCAAAGCCCGTGGGACAAATGGAAATCAGAGCAGAGGGGGGAGACCAGGCAGTGGTCACAGCCCTCTGCCTCCTGGGTGCTAAAACTGACTTTATTTGATGTAGGGAAAGAGTTTTAATTGCTATTTTATAAGAAACTGTGTATGGCCTGCAAATATTGCAGGTGTCAAAAGTTGCCAAAATCATAGCAGCAAACTTACCTACTTATTTTTTTCATTGTGTGTGAAGTTGAGTTTGGTTTTTTTTTTTTTGGCCAATTGGATAGCTGCTGTAATAGAAATATTATACTGGAAGCCAAGCTTACTCCCAAACCTAATGCATTTTCAACTTTTTTAATGCTGATTTCAGGACATACTGCTCTTGTCATTTGCATCCAGATATCAGGAAGGGATGCATGATGAGACCATCTCATCTGCTGCTTAGGGACAAAGCCACAGAAATCACTTACACCAACAGATTTACAGGTAAAAGTGTCTTTATTTTAAAAGGTTCCTATAGAAATAGAAATTTTCTCCTTTAGCCTATGAGTTAACACTGGGAATTTCAAACAATTCTGCTGGACCTGCTGGTGAACAGGGGGCTGATCCCGCTGCAGATGCAGGATCACACAGTGGTGATGAGTTTTCCAGCCTTGCCTTCTTCATCTCCAAGGAGCATAAGAAAGGTCTCTTTGCCACTAGTGAATGAGGTCAGAGAGCTGTAAAATCAGCCCAAATGGGGATTTTAGGTTGGCATTGGGAACGCAACAAGAACGTGTGTGCTGTGGGTTTACATTAAATGCGGTCTTGCAGCTGGAGCGGTGGCTTTTTGGAGAACTTGGTCTTGCCAGAGACCTAAGTGTTTATTACATTCTGTTTTCATTTGTATGCAGCCTCGTGGACTCTGAGCAGATTGGTTGTGAAATTTTCATCAGTTGTTCATTACTGGCCTGTCAATTGATGGTTCTGGCTGTGTCTTTCACAAACGCTTCCGCAAGCAGTCAGTCTGAAGGAAATCAAGGGCAGGCCCGGGGGTTGTAGGCATCACAGTCCTCTAGGTGATGTTCCCAGGCCAACAGTTTGGGTTCATTATTAGGGAAAGATATCTCTGATGCCTGTGCTGTTGCTGAGTTAGTGCTCCTTATTCTTGTGGAAACGGAAAATGCACGGTTTTCTGAGCTGTCAGTCTGAGATCTACAATAAACAGTAAAAGTGAACTTAAAAAGTGAAGCTCAAGCAATTGGAAAAGATGGTGCTTTGATACTGTCTCCTCAAGCCAACTTGCAGCCTAAGCAAAATTATACACAGCTTTTGCCAAGCTTAAGATTTCTGAAATGCTTTGATTTCCCTTCCCTCCTTCTCCCTGCATTGGTTGGCACTTTGCTTGTGGTGTGCAACCACAGCAGGCGTCACATGCGTGTAAGAACAGGGCATTTTAAGTGGTGACATGACAGAGACATCACTTGGTTCTCAAGGAAAAGGCAAGTGGAATGGGAGGGGAAATAACCCAGTACTGCAGCAGGCTAAAGGCTTGATAAGTCAGAGGTGCTTTGCAGGCAGCATTATTCATCAGTGGTGTTGCTGAGTCAGAGAGGAAAGATCTACATAAAAAGAGCTGCTGTTGGATCACGTCTTAATGCAGAAATTTCCTACTAGATTTTTTTTTTTCACCCCACTGGTGCTCAAGCAGCACCATGAGTGAAGCTACAGAGCACACAGAGGAAATGTAATGATGAGGTTATTTCAGTTAGGAAGCTTTCCCAATAGTAACTTGCTTTCCATAGAGGGTTCTCGGTGCCCAGTGGGGATTTCCCCCGTGATAAAAATACGAGATAATTTGGGCCCTGCTGTTTCAGGGTGGGTTAGGAGGTAGAGCTAGTAAGGTGTGAGCTCCAGGTAGTTGGCTGATAGGCAAAAAGTCATAAAGAGTCTTGGATTTTTCTTGTGTCTGTTCAGAGGCTTTTAGAAGAGTGTGCAGTGTGTCTACCCCAAAGCTAACACCTTCTCTCCTGTGTAATGGTCTTCAGATGCTGCAGTGTCAGCTCAGAGCATCCTGCAGGAAAGCTTTGCTGCATCTTCCATTGGCATAGGGTGTTCCTGTCCTGGCAATATCTTATAGACATGTCTATAAGTCTATATACTACAGACTAGCACAGATAAATCTGTACATAGGTATGGTACCCCCCAGGGAAGTTCTCATCCAGGTCTATGGTGCTCCCATGGGGTAGGCTGTGTCCCAGAGCTCCTGCTAGGGCTCTGTGCGGAGCCCTCATCCACCCACACATCTGGGTGGGTTCTGGGGCTCCTTTAGGAAATGTTTATCCCACTTCTTTATCTGAGGAAACGCTAGAAAAATGCCCAACTGCCAGAACCATCCTTCTCGGCAAGGAGCAAAAGCATCTCCATTCCCCCCACCCCGAATCACTGGGCAGAGATGAGCTCTCATTTTTTAAGGGTGCCTGAAGAAATCATTCCAGTGCAGGATCCAGCACTTGGATCCTTTCATTTCATAAGGTTTGTCACTTGGTAACATATTAAAGTCTTGGCTTTTTGCTGTACAGGGGATGACAAATGAAGGATCAAACACGAGAATTAAATGATGAGGAGCTGTGAAACCCTCATTTTGCTTTGCTGTCTCATTATGTTATGAAGAAAACAACCACCCTTCTTGTATTTGCTCCCCCCCCCCCTCACCCCCTCAGGGATTAGTCTGGTACTTGTACTGGAAAGAAAACAGGGGAAAAGTTGTACCTTTTGTCTTTCTATTTCTGTTCCAATTAATCTGATTTCTGTTTGGGCAATAGCTGTTCCCACTTGCAGTAGATACAATTCACCAACCTTGCAACTACATTTCCTTCTACATAAATCAATCTCTGTTTAATTTTATCCTGTACTGTATTTGACCAAACCCTCAGGAATTGGTTATAAAAACTATACAAGTTCAGCTTTTTATTTTGATCAATTCTGAGGGCTGTAGGCAGGCATTCTGTAATGTAATCAGTGCTCATGGAAAGCTGAAGTGCAGTACGATGTCGATGTTGAAAATCCAACAAACAAATTGTTAGCTGTCTGTGTTGTCTGCATTGTTCCCAGTTCTTGAAATGCCAACTTGTAAGTTAACAGCACGCAGTATCAAAGTTTTCAAGGCCACAAGCAAGACTCTTATTTTAAAATATTCATTTAAAAATAATTTATCACTTCCATATGGCTGTTATGCAATGTGGCTGCATTATACATGGACATCTAATAACAACTTTAATTGGGCTTTAACAAGGAAAACATTTTTTTTTTCCTGTGTGTGTAGATGTATGATCCTGTGCTGGTCTCCAGCTGCGTTACAATAAAAATAAGGGAGTTCATCAACCCAAGCAGCTTAGAGAAAAGCACCTGTGACGTTCCCAAACTGGTTGTGGGGTTTGAATCTCTGCAAGAACCCCTTTGGTGCTATGTGGGTGGGAGGGCGTGAACGTCCTTCACCCCGGTTCCTGCAAAATGCAGTCCTTGTAAGTCATAAAAGCTGTCTGGAGGGGTGACACTGGGTGAGGTGTGAGGGGCTCTGGGCTGGGGGGACCAGCTGTGACCCTGCTTTGCTCCTGGGCTTCTGTTCTAATGACAGTCTTAAAGACATGAGAGAGGAAGAGCATCCATAGAGCACATGAGAAGGGAGGGCCTTTCTTCACTAAGTCTGAGGGGTCATTTGAGTCTGCACCTTTATCTCCCCTTCCTGGGTGATGGGCAGCTCTTGGGGCACTGCCTGGACCTTCTCCTGGGAAATATGCCCTGAACCTCTCCTACACATTTGTGAAAATTTCCTTTCCCCCAGGTCTGTCCAGGAGCTCTCTCCCCTCCTTGGGGAATGAGTCCAACTGCCAGCCTTGGGAGAGGTGAGGTGGCTGGAGGACCAACCAGACCCAACTTCCAGAAATGCACAACTATTTTCTTACAGGTTTTGAATAGTTCTGTGTTTCTTGGTGAAGTTGAGGCTGAAATTTTACTTTTTCCAAGTCTCCTACCTGGTAATAAATGAGTGCAAAAAAGATTTGTCGTGTTACAATAGAAAATGAGACAGATTGTGCCATTGCTTCAGCTTTCATTTTAATACCTGCCAATACCATTTTGCAAATCCTGGAGTGTAATATTTAAAAAAAAAAAGTGTAGCTAACATGAGGTTAAAAAAAAAAATGTCTTTAGTGTGTAAAATATGAAGCTGGATGACACATAGGCAGCTGTGGATGCACTAATTTGATTTCATGCCTTAGAATCAACTGTTCTCCTGCACTGAAAGGCGCATTTACATCCATCTGTCAAAGTCGGTTCCTTGTCTTTTCAGAGCTCCTCCGCTCTTGTTTCACCCCATGCTGTGTTGATGGGGGCGACTTTGGAGCAGACTTTTCCAGCCCACCCATGCTTTTCAGGAACTTCCAGCACAAAGCTATTTATTTTGTTTTGTTTTCACCCTTTTATTTTTCTTTCCTGAGTCTTAGGGAGGCATTATTACAGGATTATTAGACAAGGAACGTAGGATCTGAGTGTTTAAGCTTTAATCCTCGTAAGCCAAAGCCCTGGCTACAAAGCTGGGTTTGTGACATTGGAAATCGTTTGATCTCATGCAGTGGGGAGATGGGTGTTGTGAGGGGCAGCACCTGGGCTGGTGCTGGGGTGGGGAGTGGGCAGAAGGTGGTGTCACTGGTGGTGGGTGAGAGAGGGTGATGGCTGTGTGCCCTGGGGGAGAGGAGAAGGTGGCCAAGGGGAAGGAGGTCTCAGAAGGGCAATGGATCAGCTGAAGGACTTATGCCTGAGTGACATAGTCCTGGGCCACCCTGTGCTCAGATTAGAGCTGTGTTTTCAGGTGGTCACTCCATCTTCTGGGAAGTCACCAGTGCTGTGCCAGTGAAGGAGTTCTTGATAACTGGCCTGAACAGCAGCCTGCTGGAGCTCAGGTTATAGTGTAAAAAAACAACTATCAACCAAAAGGAAACCCAACAAAGCAACAATTAAGCAAACAAAGCCCCCCAAAACACCAAAAAGGGAGTAAACCCATGTCTGCAACATGTTTGTCTTGCTAGAGGGAACTTTCCTGTGGGCACGGTGGGCCCAGCAGCCCCGCTGATGCTGTGCCACACAGCCCCAGGTTGGCTGTTGCCTTCGGGTGTTCTTGTGACGGCTGTGATGAAGATAAATTTCCAGAGCAGCAGCATTTTCTGTTGTTTTTAATTTTTCTTAGAGCGTAGGGCAACTGAAATCGAATTTAGATCTTGTCCTGCATCGTAGGTACGAGCAAAATCAATATCTTTCATATTCTTGCCACAGCATGAAATTCTGCAGATGGAAATTAAAGGTGTCTGATAAGCTGCCGGGTCAGCCCAGCATCTCCTCTCCTCTTTAACTTAGTTTGCAGTGAGCGACTCATCAAGCTTATCAGAGGCTAAAATTGTTCTAGGATTTAACTCTCCCATGTAGACACAGTAGTTACCAAGGATCCATTACCCCTCGGGTATTTTGCTAATGGTGGACGGACCTGTCGTTGGCATTAGACTAAAATATGCTTTAAAACACCAACCCTGGATGGGAAGATTGTGTGAGGAGGAAATATTAGTGGGCTGTTCAAATGTCAGGGCTTCTTTTTGCTGCTGTAAGATGCAATGAGTTCCCTGATGCTTCTCCCTGGCTGTGGGGAAGAATCAGCTCTCGGTAGTAGAACCTGTAACAAATTCTTGGCAAAGAGAGAGAACAAAACAGAGGTCAGCACTGAAGCTGCATGAAGCTTATTAATTTGTGCTTCATGAATTTTCATAATGCTAAATTGTCTTTAAAGAGAAGAGGCAATTGTCATGTCTTTACCCAACGTATAATTAAGCAAACTTACTGCTGAAAGATACAACCAAGATGAAACGCTCGGGGCTGGATCGTGCGACTCCTACTTGTGTTGGTGAGGACTTGGTTACGCTCCTAGGGTTCAGACCAACCTGTAGAAAACAGGATGCCCAGAATCACTTGGGCTCCAGCCTGGCTCTGTGCTATCATCCTCAGCAATTTTTTGAATAATTTTTTTTTCCCAAGCAGTGGCCAGGGCAAGAACTGAGTGTTATTTCCTTGAAGTATCAGGGCTGATGAGGTAATGGAGTACGGTAGTGCCTTATTTCCACAGAAAAGAAACCAGGTGTTTAGTGGCATTTGTGATAGATGGGTAATTGTGAAGCATCTTGAGTTTTCTAATGCAGCTAAAACAGTTGAAGCCTTCAATATGCTTGAAAACCCTCTGATTTCTGTTATTCGGGGGTTTGCTTGAGAAAGATGCGCAGAAGTGTGTTACATTTGAGATGATCTGTTCTGCTGTGGGAGTAAAACTCCTACGCTCCGATGAAGAGAGATGGTGTAAAGTACTTGTCAGAGCAGGGCAAGAGTTATGGCTCTGGGAATACTTGGATCCCAGAGGGCTTTTGCTGGGGCAGAGCTGGAGAATAAGGGCTTTTGGTGGTGGGGAGGGGCATGGGGGGGAAAAACCTCACTTGGTTCATCGTGATTGAATGTGCCTGGGCTCTGAGCCCTCAGTGAAGGCGAGAGAGTTTTGCTGGTGGGAGCTGCAGGCTCAGATAGTCCCTGCAATCTCTGTTTGTTTTCATTGTAGTGCCAGATGAAATGCAAGAGGGAGAATCTCCTCGCTTTCTTTTTAATTTCATCTCTTCCCAGTCTGAAAATTAAAACTGCTTTCTCAGTGGGACCTTTACCTTTTACATCTTGGAGCTTCGTCCTCCCCCTCCTACTTCCCACCACTTAATGGGCTGTAGGCAGCCCAAGCAGAGGCTGCGAGAGGAGCGAAATGATAATTCATTCGGGATGGAAGCAGGAGGCAAAATGTAATCCATCATATCTGCTCTATCTCATTATGGAGGTGAGATACAAGAGAGGGCAAGCTGTTAATAAACTGGTGGATGAAGTTATTTTACCAATCTGTTACAGCAAGCGGGGATAGACAGGGGCTAGAAGTGCATTATTCACACCTTTTCCTAATCCTTTTGTTCCTTATTCTGTGGAAATGCCGTTGCAAAGCCTGTAAAGCAGCCTGGCTCAGGGAGTTGATGTCCAGCCCCTCACACCTCGTGCTCTCCTGTTCCATCACATCGTGGTAAATAACCCTTCTAGGCACTGGAGGAGGCATCTCTGCTGGGTTTGATGGCTGCCCAGGCTGGAGGGTTCACCCTGGCTTCTGCAGAACCATTCTTTGCCACGGCCACAGCACATTTCCTCACCCCTCAAAGTGAAGCTGCCCCTCCCCCCCCCCCAGGGATTTTGCCACCACCTTCCAGGAACTTTGGGTCTCTGTGAGCTGCCCCCACCGCTTGCTGCCCTCCCTGCCTCTGCTGTGAGGAGCTGAAGGGGCTCAGGGAGCAAAATCCTGCTTCTGCTGAGAAATACTTTGGGCAAGGCATATATTTTTGTCCAGTTCTGGGCTCCCCAGTTCCAGAAGGACAGGGAACTGCTGGGGAGGGTACAGCAGAGGACCACAAAGATGATGAGGGGCCTGGAGCATCTCTCATATGAGGAAAGGCTGAAGGACTTGGGTCTGTTTAGTCTGGAGAAGACAAGACAGAGCAGGGATCTGATCAACGCCTATAAATACATTGAGGATGGGGCAGGGTTTTTCCAGTGGTGCCCAGGGACAGGGACAAGAGGAAAGAGCCGTGAACATGAGGAGGAACTTCTTCCCTCTGAAGGTGGCAGAGCCCTGGAAGAGGCTGCCCAGAGAGGTGGGGGAGTCTCTGTCTCTGGAGACATTCAAACCCACCTGCATGTGTTCCTGTGGAACCTGCTCTGGCAGGGAGTTGACCTCCAGAGGTCCCTTCCAACCCCATTTTCTGAGGGCTCTATATCCCTGACCCTCTGGCTCCCAGTGTGGTGCAGCAAGGATGCCCTGGCAGCACATGAGTACCGGTGTGTGGAGACACAGAGCTGTCAGTGTGGGAACTGTGGGTGTGATGGGGAGCTGGGGTCTGAAGGGCTGGAGCATCATGCTACATCAAATACTTGTACCGTTTCTTTCTTCATCTGCAAGTGTTTTGGCAGAGGTTCAATCTGGTCAAGTTTAAAAGCTGCCTCTGAGGGACCAGTAGAGGTGTGTGGAAAACGTGCTTTCATAGAATCATAGAATCATTTAGGTTGGAAGAGACCCCTGGGATCATCAAGTCCAACCATCAGCCCTACTCTACAAGTTCTCCCCTACACTAGATCCCTCAACACCACATCTAATCTGCTCTTAAACACAGTCAGGGAGGGTGACTCCACCACCTCCCTGGGCAGCTGATTCCACTGACTGACCACTCTCTCTGGAAAAAATTTTTTCCTAATATCCAGCCTAAACCTACCCTGCTGCAGCTTGCAGCCATTCCCTCTTGTCCTGTCGCTCATTGCCCGTGAGAAGAGACCAGCACCAATATCTCTACAGTGCCCTTTCAAGCAGTTGGAGAGAGGGATGAGGTCTCCCCTCAGTCTCCTCTTCCTCAGACTAAACAACCCCAATTCCCTCAATGGATCCTTATAAGCCTTGTTCTCCAG
>VZTM01000201.1:133403-192790 GCA_013400555.1 Jacana jacana | reverse complement strand
TAATTTTGTTCCCTTCTGTATCCAATAAGTGAGGAAGATTTTCCCTCACCCTCCTTTTGTTGTTAATGTACTTATAAAACAATTTTTTATTGTCCTTAACAGCTGAAGCTGGGTTGAGCTCCAGCTGTGCTTTGGCTTTCCTAACTTTCTCCCTGCATATCCTCACTACATCCCTGTAGGCTTCACCAGAGACCTCCCCTCTCTTCCAAAGTTCATACATTCTCTTTTTATTTTGAAGCTCTACCCCAAGGTCCCTATCCAGCCAGTGTGGTCTCCTTCCCCGCTTGCTAGTTTTCCGGCACACGGGAACAGCCTGCTCCTGTGCCCTTAGGACTTCTCTCTTAAAGTATGTCCAGCCTTCCTGGACTCCCGCGTCCTTCAAGGCAGCCTCCCAAGGGATACTGTCAAGCAGTCTTCTGAGCCGGACAAAGTTTGCCCTCCGGAAGTCTAAGGTGGCAACACCTTAGGCTTTAACACTTAACTTTGCCTTTTCTTTCTCTATCCACAAACCCAGACGTGTCTCTTCTATTTTTCGTCTTGTAATGTCTCCCTGGCAAGGATGAGACCACCTTCTGGAGCCGTTCTCTGGGTGGATTGGTACCATGGCTGTGCTAAGGAGGTTTAGGTTTCAAGGCCGTCATCTTAGTGAGGTGGGCTGCTGCACATCGTTGTCGTTGTGGTTTGTGTGTGTTGCAGTCTGCAGAAGTAAGGTCTCAGCAGAAAAACAAACATTTCACACATCCAAAACCTGTCTAATGTGGTTAATGCAGAAGGAAGGGCAGTTAACTGCAGAGGCACGCTAAGAATGTGTTTCTGCTGTCTGCATAGAAAACAAAAAACAATCCCAAAAGAAACCCCGGTTTTTGTTACTTAGTTGGGGTTTTCTTCAAAGTTGTTGATGTTTTGTTCCTCACAAATTCGGGCCAAAAACCTGTGTTAGGAGCTGCTGAGTGGAGGTGTGAAGGCTGTGGGGCTGAGCAGCTCCAGGCAAGCTGTGTGTCCTGTCCCACCGGGGCTATGGATGGCCCCCCCTGGCTGCCAGGGTTCTGCTGAACCACGTAACTTAGATGTGTAGGTGCTCCGAGTTGTAAGGTGAAAGCCTTGAGTTGTTATTATACACACAATTATGGTTCTAAGGAAGGAGCCATAACGAAGGACAAAGCATCTTTCCATTTGTGTCCTGTTCCACTCTTTCTAAGAGCTTAGTTTTCCTCATATCTCTCCTACTGCAGCTCTTGACCCCTTAAATCTATGATTATTTATGCTAATTCCTCACATCTTGCTCTGGTCTGGCCTAAATGTTGGGTTCAATCCCTCCACTGACAAAGCCTTCTAATTCCTTGGTGCCCTGACTGTTCTTTTCAACCTCTGTGATACTCAATGTCTTTAATTATTGTTTCTTTAGGCTCAGTTCGTGGGTGAACTTTAATGAAACCACTACTAACTCCCTTGCCAGGAAGGCTCTCTCCTCCCTACCTTCCTTCCCAGCTGTCACCACTCTGGCAAGTAGTGGTAGTAATAATAACAACAGAATAACTCACAGAAGATAAATGAGGCTCCTGAGTTGAAAAGACTCAGTTCCTCTGTTTGCACCAGGGAGGAGGAGATTGAGACATCACTCCATTAGCGTTTCTGTATGATCACAATAGGGCTGCAGGGGTTGAGACTAAATGTTTTCCAATTCAAAGGAGAGGAAATTTACAGATGATGACTTTATTAAATTTAAATTACTGTAAAAGTACGTAGGCAAGGCTTTAGTGATGACATGAAAATCTCTTTTAGATTTTCCTTCCCATTACACAGGATTTTGAGCAAGATCCGTGAGAAGTAGTTGCATAGTTTCCCTCCATTCATACTTAAACTGGTTTTTACACAAGTTTTAACTGAACTTGCAGACATTAAAATTCTGAATTGTTTGCATGTGCAGCAATGAAAGAGAAAAATAGCTTTGAAAAGTGACAGGGAAGGACTTTCTGGGAAGCTTTGCTAATATTGGCTCCCTGCACTCAAAATGTCCTAACTCTGAAGTTCAAGATGACAAAAAAATCTAGAATTGAAACAAATGTAGGGAAATAACCAAAATAGTTTTGTTCTACCATCCATGTCACCCTGAGCGAGCTGGAAATGGGCTAGAGCTCTTCTTGAGAATCATAGACTCATTTAGGTTGGAAGAGACCCTTGGGGTCCAATCATCAGCCCTACTCTACAAGTTCTCCCCTACACCAGAACCCTCAACACCACATCTAATCTACTCTGAAACACAGTCAGGGATGGGGACTCCACCACCTCCCTGGGCAGCTGATTCCACTGACTGACCACTCTCTCTGGGAAAAACTTTTTCCTCATGTCCAGCCTAACCCTACCCTGCTGCAGCTTGCAGCCATTCCCTCTTGTTCTGTCGCTCATTGCCCGTGAGAAGAGACCAGCACCAACCTCTCTAGAATGCCCTTTCAAGCAGTTGTAGAGAGTGATGAGGTCTCCCCTCAGCCTCCTCTTCCTCAAACTAAACAATCCCAACTCCCTCAATGGATCCTTATAAGCCTTATTCTCCAGGCCTCTCACCAGTTTCGTGTCCCTCCTCTGCACTCGCTCCAGCACCTCTATCTCTCTTGTGTTGAGGTGCCCAGAACTGGACACAAGACTCAAGGTGTGGCCTCACCAGTGCTGAGCACAGGGGGATTGAGAAGGTGGATTGTTGGACCTTCAGTGTCTTTCACTCATGTGCTCGAAGTGTTATCAGAAATTCTAGTCTCACATTGGTTTTTCAAATAGAGATAATGGCCGTATCCAAAAACATGCTTTTACAGAAAGCACTAATTATTCCTTCTTTGTCACAAGCCTCACCAGGGTTTGCTGAGTGATAACGTCTCCTCTCCTTGGAAATTTCCAAATGAGGTCTCAAATACTTGAAAGACAATTTGAGGAAGATGTCAGTGCCAGGCTGAACTAAATTCTGAATAAAGGACTTAATTTCCTACAACTGCTGCCTGGCATCTTTCAGAAGCTCAGAGCTCCTCCTGGAAAGGAGCAGCAGGAATGTGAAGTGCGTGTTGGCCAGAAACAACTGGGCTTGCCCTGAGCTCCGCTGTGTGGCTGGGAGAAGAGTACTTGAGGCCACTGTTAGCCCAACTGGCACCCTCTCTTGTGAAAGGAGCAGGGCTGTGTGTGTTTGACAAGCAGCATTTCATATGTCCTTGGAGCCCATTCAGCTCCTGAGTAACACAAGCAATCTCATTCAAATTTGGAGTTGGTGGTGACATGAAGAAGGTATATGCTACCAAAGAATGATGATAAATGCGTATTATCATCATTTAAGCTCCCCATCAGTAAACCCTTTCCTGAATAAACTGGTGCTTAAAGTGTTCTCTGAATCTGCTGGGCCTGAGGTCCTGAAGGGCTAGATCGCACATCTTGCCATGGACATATGCTAATGAAGATAATTGAAGATGTTATTAGGAGAATGTGTTTGTTATCAGAGGTTGCTTATGCTGTTATTACTCAGAGTTACACTTCATTAATACCCATTTTTCATGGCTTTGCTTTGCCATTCATTAGTTGCATGACCTTGTGTCATTGGAGGAAGTGTCGGGGCCATCCTCACTCCTGGTTTGGTTTGTCAGCCTCCAGTCAAAATCCCCCTTTTCAATGCTTTTCCAGCTTGGCCATAAAAGTAAAGACCCCCAGCCCTAGGTGAGGATCTGGGTGTGCAAATGTCCCAGTAGTGTGTTTGCAGTTGTAACTGAGTGATTTATTGCCCCACCTGTAAAACCTTCTCCCGAGTAAACAAGTAAATATCAACTCAGAGAGAAGCAGCACATGGTGATATTTACCTTGGCAAAGTAAAAATTGCTTCAAATCTGCTGGTACCCGTTTTACAAGAACATATTTTACTGTATTGCTATGGGAAATGCGTAATGATCAGCTTTTGCTAGAATCACTGCCAAATGTTTCCACACAATCGTGTTTTCTTCCTGGAAGTTTTGTTTCAGTAACTGTAGCTCTGTCAAATTGTAAAACTTTAATGTTTAGAGAAATCTAACAGTTTAATTTGAAAACGTGGATCATATAGATCTTCGCTACCCCAGAATTTGTGGGAAAGCCTTTTGCAGAACAAGAAGTCGGGGTGCAGTGGGGTATGGACCTGGAGCCTGGGATGCTGGGCAGGGTTAAGAGTCTGGGCTTGGAAAAATGAAATTCAGGATTTCTCCATTGTGCTGCTGGTCAACTCGGTATAATTAAGCAGAGTTTTCCTAAGGGGAATAAAAAAGGCAATTAAACACCAAAGGAATCATCACAAAGGATAACGAGATGATCTTGGCCCCAGTGAACTGGTCTAGTCACTCACAACATCTGGAAGTGGGCAGCGGGCAGGGGCTGGCTGTGATGCTCGCTGACAAAAAGCGTGGCCTTAAGTCATTAGTAAGATGATTATTTGGCAGGCCTGTGCTAATTTTTGTAATATTGACACTTTGATTAATATGTTAATGATCCTAATTTTCCACATTGAGTTTTGTCACTTCAATTTGTCTAACACGCCGGCAGGGAGAATATTGGCAGCGTGAAATCTATATAAGAAGTAAAAGGCAGAAATTCCGGAGTAACGATGACGTGTTGGTCTGTATCTTCAAGTTTTGCTCCGTGCAGCCAGGATAATGTAAAACGGTCATTTACATAATGGTAATGGATGCAAGCTGGAATATAGGAGATTCCAGTTAAATATGAGGAAAAATTTCTTCACAGTGAGGGTGACTGAACACTGGCAGGGGCTGCCCAGGGAGGGTGTGGAGTCTCCTTCTCTGGAGACATTCCAAACCCGCCTGGAGGCGTTCCTGTGTGACCTGCTCTGGGTGTTCCTGCTCCGTTTGGACTAGATGAGCTTTCAGGGTCCCTTCCAATCCCTGACATTCTGTGATAATTTACTCTTTTAAAGGACAGCTGAAGAATCAGATCCAGTATCTTTAATACCCATGTGTGTTGCTCAACTATGCTAAATTACTTTTACATCTTTGTCTCCTGATATATACATTGCTACAACAGTGTGTTTTTTCAATACCAGGTGCTGTCTAGAAGTTATTCTCTATTAAGCTCAGCAGAGGGGTAACTATATATTATTGAATGGTGTGTGTTATAGAAGCTGATCTTGTGGTATGGTCAGTGTTTTGGACAAGGTTCTTCCCAGCAAGAGTGGTCAGTCACTGGAATGGGCTGCCCAGGGAAGTGGTGGAGTCCCCATCCCTGACTGTGTTTAAGAGTAGATTGGATGTGGTGTTGAGGGATCTGGTGTAGGGGAGAACTTGTAGAGTAGGGCTGATGGTTGGACTCCATGATCCCAAGGGTCTCTGCCAACCTAAGTGATTCTATGATTCTAAGGTGAATCCCAGTGGCAGGAAAGGAAAAAACATGCCATATCAATATTAGTTAAAGTATTTACAGTATCTGGACGCCTTGCAGAATGTCTTCTGTTTAGAAAGTTTCCCAGTACAATTTCTGCAGTAACTGGTGTTCTCTGAATGAGGAACCGTTTCTCTGAAACACTCCCAACTGCCCTTCTTGTAGTGCTTGTGGTTTCCTCCCAAAGACGTGTTCCTTCGTGCTCTCCTCGCTGCCCTCACCACAAACCGGGACATACGGCTGTTATTTGTCTCTGCCCTGTGTTTCATGGTTGTTTGTTCTTCTGGGGGCTGATTCCAAGAGCGTCTCTGGGAACGGGAGACTGTCTCTTTATTAATGCACTGTAACATCAAGTATATTAGCATCAAGTTCTCACTCAACTGTAAGTGTTACTTGGGGATATTAATCGACTGCTGCTTTATTTTAATGTGCTAATTTAGGATTAATGAACATAAAGGTTTGATTTACAGAGAGGTCTTTGATTTGTGGCTTCTATTGTACCTTCCTTTCCATTTCTCTTGCCACAGGACTCTGGTCAGATTAGAGTTCAGCCTGAGCAGTGTGTGGTGGTTCTCAGCATTAGTTATTAGAGGCATTACAGGGGCTCTGTCCCCACATCATGGTCATGCCCCCTGACATTGTTCAAGGGGGAGAGTATGATCCCTTTGGATGGAGAAAAAGGGATTTCTGACCTATTATTTTCCCCTCATAATCAAAACATTTGGTTTATTCATCATCAGACCTGATCTGATGAATACCTGTACCTGCCCCATCGTGGTGTCTTTTATTATCATTAGCATTTATGCTTTGTATAACTAAGAAAATAATTAAGCATGCTTATTTTATTATTGGCAGCAGCGATTGCCAAGCTGGTAGCGAGATGTGTACAGTATATCATCATTTTATGGTGTCTCTGTAGCCATACAAAAGCAGTAGAGGAAAAATGCCATATAAACAACTACTCAGGCAGAGTTTGAATGATCCCGTAATTTTGATTTATACTTTGCATTTCATGGCACTGTATTAGCAGTTAAAGTCTATGGCTAAACGATTCCCAGCACAAAATGAGTCAGAAATACAAAAGAAAGCTTATGGTGTAAGATTTAGTGCTGGGGACTTTGTTTAAATTCAGTGGCTGCCTGTAAATTATCCAGTCCTGGTTGTCACTTTTAACTAACAATCCCAACCAATCCGGCAGAGCCGGGTAATTTGTCCAGTATTTCTTTATGAGATGGTAAGCTGCAGTTTAATTCTCCTCTCCCTTCAAAGGCGAAGCAAACTCATCTCTCAGACATCAGGTAATAGTGTGACCTAACGCTTACTTCAAAATAAACCTGGCTGCCACCTAATCATTATGCATGGCACCAAGTCAAGATGCAGCACTATGGGATTTCTATATATAGCGAGAACAGACGGCAGGAGATAGAGAAAAATGACACAACTGCCAATGGGATTCAATAGATAAAATGCCTTGAAGAGGACAAATAGGGTTTATCCTTTCCTGGAGCAGCTGCTTTTTCTACTTAAGACTTAGAACTGTTTGCTTTATTTTTGCACCATTGGCTGCCTGCCTTAGACTTCACTTCTTTATACCAGGGTGGTGTTTCCTCTGAGAGGACACGGGCCCAGTCTGGAGTGGAGAGAAATTAGTGCCTCTCTGTCATGCTTAGTAGAATGATACAGGCCTGGAAAGAAGGGTTATTACCTTTTTTTTTTTGGGTTGTTGTAACAAGAGTAATTTTCTCAGGAGTATGTGGTATAAGGTGCAAGTCCTCCAGGATAACTCTGTTAGAGGAGAAGGGCTGCTCAGATATTTTGGTTGCATGTCTGTGTAGGACTCTATTCAGGGCAGCATTGGCTGCTTGCCCTGTATTAGTTTGCTTACACATAGGACTTCAAAAGCTTTAAAAATCTAAATTTAAGCTCTCAAGATGCAACAGTATATTACTTTCTTGAAATCATTGATTGAAATATAATCACTTTTGCCCCAGTAGATCCTAAAGCACTTTGCAACCTGTACGTTGTCCCTGCCTATGAAAAACCAACCCAACCATCTTTGAAAGAGAACATACCATCTGTTTCACAGGACGTAACAGCACTACCAAACAGCTCTGAGCCAGGAAAGGCTGTGGAGTGGGTATTAATTTGAAAATACAGAGGATGTCTGGGTAGATACAGCTTCATTGCCCGTGCTGGAGTTCCTCGGGACACCAGGGCAGGAACCCTGGTGTGATGGAAACCCGCTGTGGCTCTTTACCCAGTGATGCTCTGAGTGCTGCCTCTGCTGCCCAGCCTTCTCCAGCCAGGTGCTGATTGTCACAGAAGCCCATAATGGCTTTGAAGAAGAGTAAAGTGGCAGTTGTCAGCAGCTGCAGGTGATGGCATGGTCAACCATAAGGGGTCATGTGGAGATAGTTAGGTCTGTTGTGTTTGTGACCTCCAAGTAATGCTGTTTCTCTCACCTTTATTTCCATGGAGATTGTAAGGGCTCTTCAGGGACAGTCAGGATCACATTGGAAGGACTGTATTGATTCCCAACAGTTGTCCAATTACACAAAACCAATTGTGCCAGTCCATCCCAGGGCATCGATCCACAGGGATTAGTTCAGCTGTCTTTTAGGTACAAGTGTCTGCTTTCAGGAGGAACCAGTGTAGATGGGAAGAGGAGTTCAGCAGCTCTAGAACCAAAAGAGAGCTGCAATTTAATTCAAGTTAAAACTCCCCTCATCGGGAGGTCTCTTGGGTGGGAACATCTCCCTTGAAGATGAACTCAGTCCTGTGGCTCCGCTCCTGGGAGCAAAGGCAGTGTGTTATTAGGAAAGTGTGTTCTAGCCAAAAACCCAGTAGCTGAGGAAAATGAGGTTAAGGGATCTAGGCTACAGCGCTTACAAGGTACTGGAGCATCTCAGAAAAATGTCTTTTATTGATGTCTTGCAAGGAAAATGTTGATTCCTTTTTGTTAAATTGCATTTTCCATCAAAACTCACTGAGACTGAAAAATTACTTGTGACTGACAGGCTTTATGTGCTCCAATTTGATGTGAATGTTTTGGCCGGCAGAGCTGGAGAATAATTACATAGACTAACACGTTTGGTGGGTGACAGACAACATCTTCATTTTACAGAAGTTGCTTTAGGAATACTTTTTTTCCCGACTCCTGTCTTTTCCTTTCCATGATGAGACGTTTCCCACCTTTCCTTTTTCTGCCCCTCGGGGTTTGCTGTAGGACTGGACGTGGGAACTTGGCCAGCACGGGGGTGGTAGGAAGGGGAAGCTCCAAGTCCCCTCCAGCCGTGTCTGGGCAGGACTTTGGAGCCCTGTTTAATGCATCGCTCTGTCTCCTTGTGTTTTGCAGTGTGTGCCATGAAGGGCTGACAGAGCCCACGTGGCTTGACCTGCCCAGGTCTCAGCACTCTGGAGTTCAGCAGCGGTGGCAGATACTCCCATTTCTTCTGTGCCACTGTCACTGCCACTCACAGCAGTGTGCTTAGAGTGACAGGGACGCTCTGGGGGTGCTCCCAGGCTCTGCTGGCTTCCTTTTCATTGTGGCTTCTGAAGGGCTGGAAACCACCCAGCTCTGCCCCAGTCCTGGAAAAAAATCTTCCTGTCTCTCACAGGAGCAGGGCCTTTGGGGACAGGAGACATCCCTGGCCTTGGACAGCCCTCACAGACCAGGGTGATTCCTCATTCTGCTCCAGCTGGCACTGGGCAAATCTGGAGCATCCCTTTGCTGTGGCTCAAGGGGATTTAACAACAAAAGCAGTTTTACACCTTCCAGGGTCTGGCCCTGCAAATCTCTGCCTTCCACTCTGTGAATGCTTTGGTGAGTCCCAAAACTTTTGCAATGCCCCCCAGAACTCATTTGTTGCAAATGGGGCCCTGAAGGGAATAAAGACCCAAATGCTTAACTTTAATATGCAGATGGCAGAGTCAATCCACTAGATTAGTGTAGCAGAAGAGAATGATGTCTAACATTAAGGGAGTTATTTCTTAGCCTGATTAATGTTACCACGAAAGCATATGGGTTGGAAGAGACGTGCTCTAATGACTTGCTGATCCTCGTTTTGCACGGTTCCATAGAAATTGCAGACTTGCACAAATTACAGAGTCAACATATTACTGGGTAACAGAAACAAACAAACAAAAAACAAAAGCCAGGAATGACAATTTCCTGAGGTGGAGGTAGGTTTACATGTCACTCTACAGCTGGCATCCCTGCAAATGCAATGGCTTTGATGACAGTCATCTGCTAAAATTGGTGGGTGGGTAAACAAAAGATTACCCAATACATTTCCAAATATGAACGATTACCAATTGATTCCAAAATGGAATAGTCTGTGTGAGGGCACCACTGCAAGATGGAATATAAACCCCAGCGATGTGGCACAAGGGGATGCTCGTGGAAGGATGTGCTTCCCAACAGACTATGGAGCAAATCCTGCTTCGGGTGCTGGGTCTGCCAGGTGTGAACCTCCAAAAAACTTGGCCCTTTTCCTGGTTTGTGTTTCTTTGGTGATGGCCAGGAATTCTGTGTTTGGGGCTGATGCAGTACCTCTGCACCCCGCTGCTCTACCAGCCTCCCCGGGGGGCTCTCCCCAGTTTCAGAAGGTGTTTGCCAGATGTTGGAAGTTGCCAGTTTGGGATAAAAAGATGGGCTTCGGTGCATTCTGGTAAACTCTAGAAGACTTTCAGTGGAAAATAAGGTAGGCTGAGAAATGGCAGCAGGTTCATGAGCTAGAAATAATTAAGGTAAATCCTGGAGCATTTCAGTTCCCCTTCTTCACTCTGTTTTCAAACAGAATATTCTGCATGATGAATTGTGAAGGTGCAGCACATGCTGGGAGGTTTTAACTGTCTCCTCAGACCATAAAGGGAAAGAAAAGGAATCATGGAATTGTTGATGGTTTAGGAGAAAGCTAAATACAGCCCAGGAAGAAAAAGGCTATACCTTAAAAATTAATTGTTCAAGTACCAGGTCATTGTAGAGTAATGCACCGTGAAATTATGTTATTCTCTGGGAGAATTTCCATAAAGTTTAACACTCCATGACACATTCTTTTTCTATTGAAGTTAGTTAAAAATAGTACATAAAAGTCCTCAGTGTGAGGAGGGAGCCGAGGTCTCACTTGAAACAGAGCCCTGGGAGCGGGAGGGGAGGCAGAGAGGGGGCTGTGCCACCCCGGCACACGCCGTCAGCCCCTGCCCGAGCCATCGCGCCCAGCGAGCGCTGCGGGAGCCATTAGTCTTGGTGTGTTTTTACTGGTATTCACATTGGGATAATGAGATTATTGGAATTGTAGTTTTTTTTTTTTTTCCCTCCCTAATGAGAATGAGACAGAATACCTTGGCTGCTAAATGATTTAGTCACGGAGGAAAGCCATTAGTCTCTACTTGATTGCTGTCAAATGGTGGAAAATTGGAACATTATGCTGATATTTCTTGTGATGGGGCATATTTTTCCTGCTTGTTCGGTGTCAAATGGGATGGTAAAAATATTTGTCGAAAGTGGGTGGTTCTTTGTGAGCTTTTCTGTAAGGAGAAGGGGTCCAGGTGTACGGCTGGTGGGTTGGAAGCTGTCATGGGAGGGGAGCGGGAAGCGATGGAGTCAGCTCGATGGGAGCCACGGGGGTGATTCCCACGGGCTGGGCCCGATCTGAATTCGTGGCAATAGACTGACTTCCGAAGGGCATTTCTAAAGCAATCTTGTGTTTATTTTGCAAAGCAGCACAGCAGGCAAACATCTGTTTATTTACATGTTTTATTTGTGTGACAAGTGCAGCCTCCTGGAGACTCGGAGGCCGTTTGAATCGTATCTGAAGTGACAATTTTTTCTGAAAAAAACCCTCTCCTGGCCTGACTCCGTAGGCACTAAGCCTTGTGGTGCCCCTGTGCATTAATATGAACTCCCAAGCTTTTATTGGCAAACATGCCATATCCCACAAAGTTTTCAAGCAGTAGAATGGAAAGATGACTAGGCAAGATGGCCCCAAGTAAGAAGGACCTTGGTTGCATGGTCAGCCTTCTGGCAGAGGAATAACATCTAAACAGGGAAAGAAATGGCCCTGCTATTTGTAGCTAATGTCTGCAATTTTTGCCTTTTTTAAGGAAGTCTTTTAAATGACTGTGAAGTAAAATGTTAAAAGTGTGTAAAGTGATTGATGGGCTTTTTTTAGGAGTTAGGCTTTCAAAATGATGGTGGTGCTCTTGGAAATACTGCCTTTGCAGCTACAAACTGGAGCAGAGTGCTTCTGAGCACTACATTCCTCCTTTTTATTTCTTTTTTACTCCCTTAAGCTCTGCAGATGCAGCAGTTTTCTGGCAGGAGATGACAGGCCAGAACTGCTAATCAGCTTCTAAAGGCGAGATTAATTATAGGTCGGTTTTATACATGGCACCACTCAAGAAACTGCAGAACAGACTTGCTGGGCACCAGGGGTTGATGCAGAGGGGTTGGGACTAGATGATCTTCAAGGTTCCTTCTGCTCCAAAGCATTCTATGGGTCTATGACTGTGTCCTCGCCCAGGTGTGAGCAGAGCTGGTGAGACCCATGGGGTGGGAGAGCTGGGGCAGCTCTGTCTGCTGGGGAGAGAGGGTCCCTGTTGGCCTGTGGCCGGTGGCCATCGTTGGCTGGTTTGGTGGCTTTTATGAAGCAAACTGTGAGGAGACAGTGAGATCATGGTTTGCAAGGAAACTTCACCATGGAAAGAGGGTAAAACTCCGTGGGGTCCCCCTGCTCAGCCTCAGAAGAACCTGCTCGACACTACCATGTGTTTCAGAGCACTGTGCTCCTTTGTCCCTGCTCTCGGGAGCCTGATGGTAAAGCTGGGTGGTAGCAACAAGAGGAAGATAGAGAGGGAATGGGCAAGGTTGGTGTTGGAAGTATTAGAATGACTTGAGCGTTGTGGATTTGGGAAGGAGCATCCAGCCCCCGAGCCCATGCGGGGAGTGGGTTGGGGTGAGGAGCAGCACCATGCAGACAGGCTGGCATCTCTCCTCATCCTCCTTTTCGTTCTCCAGACAGACCAGCTCCAGATTGTTTAGCAGAAAAGAAAATTCCTGACTATTTCAGGCTTCCTTATTTACCTTTGTTGCCTCTCTCCCTCCTTTCTCCTGCAATAAATGTCGCTTTTATTTATTCAGGGCTGCACCCCACTGCCCCTAAATCACCAACCTCTGGTGTTGCACAACAGCCCAGCAGAGCTGCTTGCAAAGACAATTTCCAGCTCAAGAGGACCATATGCTACAACAGCTGAATTTTAAATGAAGGGATTTTTTTTTTCTCTTCCCCCACAACCTCTTCTGCACTGATCTTTCCCCCTGGCAGGGAGTCATCACCAGGAGTTAGTGGTGAGGCTAAAAGGGGAAGCTGAGGACAACGTTTACAGCACCTTGGGCTGGTGTATCATTGAATCATTCAGGTTGGAAGAGACCCTTGGGATCATGGAGTCCAACCATCAGCCCCACTCTACAAAGATCTCCCCTACACCAGATCCCCCAACACCACATCTCATCCACTCTGAAACACAGTCAGGGATGGGGACTCCACCCCCTCCCTGGGCAGCCCAGTCCAGGCTCTGACCACTCTTGCTGGGAAGAATTCTTTCCTCATGGCCAGCCTAACCCTACCCTGCTGCAGCTTGCAGCCATTCCCTCTCCTTCTGTCACTCACTCCCTGTGAGAAGAGACCAGCAACAACCTCTCTGCAGTGTCCTTTCAAGCAGTTTTAGAGAGGGATGAGGTCTCCCCTCAGCCTCCTCTTCCTCCAACTAAACACTCCCAGCTCCTTCAGTTGCTCCTCATAAGATTTATGCTTCAAGCCCTTATCATTCAGCGATGCTTTACTGTCAGCTGATGGGGAAGAATTTGGGTTTGATTTGATGGGTTCTTTTCCCTCTCTTATTATAGCTCCATTATTGGGTCTTCTATGAGCTGTGAAGAGTCTTAGTGCCAGGACTGGGGATGCTGGGAGGAAAAGCAGTAATAGGGGGGGTGAAACAGCGTGACAAAACACTTCTGGTCCATTTTGGAATTAATGATTTTCAGAAGCTATCAATTACATCCCTTAACTGGGGAGCACAGATTATAAAGAGGAATATAATTAGTGGCAAATGCTGTGAGATATATAAAGACAAATAGGGGAGTGGGATGAATGGGAGCTCATAAATTTTATTAAGAACCACATTTTGATGTAATCATTTATTACTGGGGGTCTCTTGAAGTGATTCCAAAATGCAGGTTGTGCACATGGGAGCAGGAGCGAGGTCACTCCCATTACTAAATCAAGCGTAGGAGATTATTGATTCACAAAGAAAAATTGGTGTGTTTTAAAAGTGGAAATAAATGGGCTCGGTGTGGTGTTCCCTCTTTGCTCTTTATAGGTTTGCGCTTGGTCCCCCGCGGTGCCTGTTGGGTGATTAAATGGCTTTACCCTCAGAGACTCTGCGCTTCCCTGGGTGAAGTTCAGGGCCCGGGTTTGTGAGCAGGCACCTGAGGACCTGCTGTAGCTTGTAAAATATGAAAAGAATGAGGCTTTGGATTGATTTTCATTTGGGGATCTCAAAACACCATTGGAATAAGGCGTCCAAGTTTTCCTTGCCTAGTTTACAGAAGGTGGAATAAAGGCACAGCAGGGTGTTAGGAGGTACCTTTATGTTCCTGTAGATCTGGAGATCTCCAGTGGGTCCTGTCTCCTCTCGTTGGCATTGCCCACCTCTGTGTGACTGGGGCCTTTGCTGGGTGACTGATGGAGACACACTGTCTCCCCCAAACCGCCTCTTTTCCAAGCAATATCCCTAATCATTACGAAGGACAAACGGGTGACCTATAGGCTTCCAAATATAATCCACTTTTAAATCTCCTATTTTCCCCCCAATCCTTCAATCTAATTAGGCTCACATCAGTATATTATTACAGAATGTAATCATTCCTTTCTTCTAATAACATTCATGGATAATTTTATTTCTCATTTTCAGCCTCCTACTCCTGTGGTGTAATTAGTGTCTCTGGCACCTCGTGACGCTTAGAATGAGTTGCAGCTGCTAATTGCTAATTGAAAAATTAGAAACTCAGTTAGAAAAAAGGATCTAATTAAAATGAAATTAGATAAAATCCCTTCAAACTAGTTTCATCCTTTTTGATTTTTTCCCCCAGTTTTGCGATCACAGAGCCATTAGCACTTCCCAATTACGTTAAATTGTTAAACACAAATACATTTTTATTTGACTTCTTAAAATAACCTTTTATTAGTGAGAGAAACGTGCATTTATCGGGGAGGCTGTGAGTCTCTCCTACCCCAAATTCCAGCAAAACACCTACTCCTCTCTGCCACCCTGTGTGTGGGTCATGGCCTGGTGTCCTCCTCGCCATCACCCAGTGGAGTAGGATGGGGAGGCCATGCAAGAAATCCCTGTACCTACATCTTCCTGACATTAGGAGGAAACGTGTTTCTGGTGCTGTTCTGGTGGTGTTTTGCCCCATTCCTGCTGTTCCACCAAGCTCCTGGGGCCAGGGATGCTCCAGCCCTGAGCCAGCCCAAGCCTGGTAGGTGAAGCGTTAGGAAGGACCACTCTAGTTATTTCCTTGGCAGGTGGAAAAAAATAAAGATTTAACAGTAAAGCATGGCAAGACCTACTTGCAATGGAGAGCAATATCGTGTGGGCTGGAACATGGCCTAGGCAGGTGACTGGTGGCAGCCTGGAGCTGGCCTGTCCTGGCCACTGTGTAACCACTGGAATGTGACTCTGAGCCAAATGGGGTTTTTCAGAGCCCAGGGGCTGCATATCATCCTCCTCCTTAGCAGGACATGGAACTCTTCCCAATACACATAGAACCTACTACTCTCTACTATTTACTGCTCACTTCTATAACTGTGATCCTATTGTTGGCCTGGGTGGGAGGTCTGTGTTAACGCTTGATAGCGGCAGTGGAGGGATGGGAACGTGTGAACTGTGGGGAAAGTGCCTCTTGGGTTTGCCTCTGACATTGACTCAGCAAGGACTATCCAGGAATTGCAATTATTAATGCTGATGGGACTATTCACACCTTTAGAGTTAAGGGTGCACGTAAATCCTCTCACTGTCTTATGCATACAGGAGAGAACCAGGTTTGTAGGTAAAGGCAATGTCTTTTATTAGCCTGATGGGTTAGGAAAAAACAGTGAGTGCTTGGCACTGGTTATAGGTGTGTTCCTTGTAGGAATGGCTGGGAACAAACACCCTTGGTCTTTGGTGAGTGTTTGAATTCAGTCCCTGCAGATGTCGGTGCTGGGATTCCAGCAAGGATTTGGTGTGTGGCAAGTGCTTAAAGTCTCAGCGCTGCTTGGGCTTCACATGGGGTTTACCTTGTATTCAATACCCCCCTGGTTTTAGCTGGGGGACAAGCTGCCCAGCAGTACCCTAAACTGGATCTTCTCAGCCCATCCACTGTCAGGCAGGGTCTGCTCCAGTGCAACCCAGCAAAGCAATGAGGAATTGCAGCCTTCTGGTGGCTGCTCTTCTGATGCAAATTAAGGTATCAGGGTTGGCAGAGGGTTTGGCTGAATCAACCTTGGGTTTGGGACCTTGTGCTGGCCTTGCCAGGCTTGGCCTACTGGCCTCTTCCTTTCTCTTTGCTTTTAAGGCTGCAAAATCCCCTTGTGTGTTGGAGCTCTCCCACTTCCCCTACGGTGTCTGCTCTGATGCTGAGTGCGTGTCCCCGTGCTGATGTTTCTCTGGGCAGTTTAACAACTGGCTTAGAAACTGTAGTGGAGATACAGGAATCAATAATTTAAGGGCAGGAAATACAGAAATCATGACCCAGAGGAGGATGTAAAGACGCTGTGCTAATTGTCACTGGGTCAAAAACCCCGCAGGATGTGGTTATAGAGCTCACTGTGAAAAGGAAGAAGAGGAAGAGTTAATCTAGTCCAGAACCGGGTTACTGATGGCAAATCTTTCTAGCCGTGGGCTAGTAAACCTCATGGAGATAGATGCTGCAACGTTCTCATCTGGGAATCCTGCCCTTGACATAATTAATGCACAGCCATGACTGTCTCCTGTGCCAGTGCTCTCCATCTGTCGGTGCGGGGAGGAGTGGGCCAGGAGGATAACAAGGTGTTCTCGCCACGCTGAGAGGCAGAGGGGATTTTGGAGCCCCAAGCCTAACTGGGAAACCTGACAGGAGATAATTTGCATTTTTGCTTACTCCCCCTCCCACGCTGGTCGTTTATCTGAGAGTTAATACAAAATAAATGTGTGGTTTGTTGGGTATTTTTGGGCCCCAAGTGAATGGGGCTGTTTGGTGAAAGCGAGTGTTTGGGGGCTGTAGTTTATACCATGTAAACCCTCCTTGGTGAGGTGGTAAAATGTGGCAGATGGGCAGGTCTGGGCACCAGAGAGCAAGTTATTAGTGTAAACTGGACAGGAACAAGGTATTCTTGTACCAGAAGGGAATTTTGGTGTGCCTGATACTGGAAGTCCATCTGCCTCGCCGGGGCACGGTCCTTCTGATGTGCAAGGCACCAGGGAGGTTTCAGGAAATTGTCTCTTTGGGTTTTCTGAGCCCTTGGATGTTGCAACCAAGGAGATCAAAGTGTCAGATGTGATTAGAGCATGGATTTCAGTTCACCAACTCTGATTATTTTTCACCCAGAAACTAGGCACGGGCACATATCCCCTTGACCCCCACATGGTAGGGGACTTCCAGGGTGTCTTCCCTCGGCCCAGCGATAACTGGTACCTGAACAGGGATTTTGCACAACCAACAAGGAAACACCAGCTCCCTCATCCTGAACCAAGATGCATTTCTTAAGGAGGTCACTCGCTGGCAGAATCAGAATCCTGCCATCAGTCTCTGTTGTATCCCTAGCACCGGTATAAAGAAAGGCATTCCATGCTGGTTTGGGAGACAGTTTCTTTCTCAGTTCAAGTGTCCCGTAAGAGGATTTCAATCCCCAGTATTTTTGTAACTAAGACAAAGAGCAAAAAGGGGCTGGAGCTTCTCTCCTGTGAAGACAGGCTGAGACAGCTGGGGTTGTTCAGCCTGGAGAAGAGAAGGTTCTAGGACACCTTATAGCAACCTTCCAGCATGTGAAGGGAGCTTCAGGAGAGATGGGGAGGGACTCGTCAGGGAGGGGAACAATAGGACAAGGTGTAATGGTTTTAAATTGAAAGAGATTTAGGTTAGATACTAGTAAGAATTTCTTTGGTGTGAGGGTGGTGAAAGCCTGGCCCAGGTTGCCCAGAGAAGCTGTGGCTGCCCCAACCCTGGAGGGGTTTAAAGCCAGGCTGAATGGAGCTTTGAGCAACCTTGTCTCAATGATCTTTAAGGTCCCTTCCAACCCAAACCATTCTGTGATTCTAAAAATAGCCAGGCAAACAGAGATGGTTCTGTGTAATACTCTCGGGGCGTCACCAAATGTGCTCAGTGTTATCTGATGTGAGAGGCGCTGTCTGCGGGCAGCGTGCCGAGGAAGAGGAGGCCACAAAGGGCACAGATCTCTGAGGAGCCTGGCCCTGAGCTACTTCATCCTGGTGATCCTCTGGCTCGGTGGAGCGGGTCATTCTGCTAATTACAGACCTCATCTCCTGTGTCAGTATGGCTTAGCAGGGAAAGGAGCGGCGCTCTGGTAGCGCGCTTCCCAAGGCTTTTCCAATTTCTTTTCTAAATAGGGCAAACAAAATCTTAGAGAGTTGTTTCAAGGTTACACAGGACTTTGGGATGAAATGGCAGAGATACAGAACTGGAAAAAACATGTGGATTTTTATTGCTTTCACGTGCAGTTCTCATTTTACAGCTGACGTTTTATATACCTTGTAGTAGTTTCCTACTTACTGTATAACCAATTATTATACGCTTATTATATCATCCATCATATATACTGTTATCTTTAGTTATTCTGTTATTTATCTGCTCCCTTTCCAGAGGTGTGAGCATAAATAACATCCAAATCATGGTTTTCAGAACGTAAGGACTTGTGAAACAACAGTTATGGGGGCTTCAGATAAATGTGGCCGGACAGAGGTGTCCTGGTTTGAGGTAAAACAAACCAATTTTCTATTCAGTAGTTTTACTACTAAGAGAGTACTGTCAAAATTGGAATTCAAACCTATGATGTACCTGACACACATTTGGTTTCCACCAAAAGGGGTTTACTTGGGCTTGGCCTAAATTTAGTGTAAAAATCACTCCTTTGCCCTCAGTGGGAAAGTTCTCATTGGCCTTAGCGGAGCCAGAGCCTGTAGCAAAGAAGAAAGCAAAAGGGGTAAAATGTGTGTTGAACTCTAGAAAAAGTAATTAAAAAGAAAAAGGGGGTAGAAGAAAGAAAAAGACTTTTTACAGCCAGTAAATTTTGCTTTGTGAAGCTTTACCTGCCCAAATGCTCAGACCTCGCAGCCGCAAAGCGGAGTTAAGCATCAGCCAATCTGCAGAGTGAGCGCTCTGCAGGTGAGCGGGTTCCTGGCTTCTGCAGAAAACAATCTGCCACCCCAAATATTCGTGGCCCTTGGTCCTCTGGGGTGGTCACCTCCTCTGGTCACCCCCAGCAGAGCGAGTGGAGTGATCAGTTGCAGGGAGAGCTGTGCAAACAATGGGATTCTTCATTAAGGTTTTGAAAGATGCAGATAAGCGTATTCTACTCATTTTATTTCTTCTTTTATGTGTCTGTATAAACACATCTAGAACATTGTTGTCACATCCAATTTGCAGAGCGCTGGAGCTCGGTAATGGTGAATGGCAGTAAAGAGGAAAAGGGGCAAGAAAGGTTGAAGAGATGTATATAATCATGCTGAAAAAGACTTTTCTAAAGCCCTGAGGCTTCTGCGATGTGATCAACAAATGAAACGTGGTTGTGTATGGAGGGAGGACGGAATGAGGAGGGAAGGGCATGATTAAAAAGGACAGATCTTTTGTTAGAGGTTACTGATCCATTGGAAAAGAAAGATTAGTTGGGGGGAAAAAAGAGCCTAGAAGGGTTTGAGTGTATGAGCAGCGCCCTCAACCCCACTCGCATCCACTGTTCTTTTCAGTTAATTTTTTGAATGTAACATTCAGGTGTTTCCAGTTGACTCTCGTGGAACTAAAGCGTGTGTTTTGGAGTAAATAACCAGATATGATCGTTCCTGGAAACTGCTGTGTGTTATTTCCTCTGCTCTCTCTGGGCTTGCACTTGTGTGTGCTGGCTGTGAGCCGGGGGTGTGTGATAGAGATAATATTCCCTGCACGTACACACACGTGTGAACTCTTGCAGTTATACTAATACATGCACAGAGTGAATTCTCGTTTTTCTTACGAGGTGAGACAAGGTTGATTCAAGCCATATTCTTCCCCTAATGAGAAGGACTGTGTCCATTCTGTAATGGTATAGCCATGAAGCTGGTACGTAAAATGGTTCTGGCCTTAATAATTCTGAAATCTGATAAACACCTCTCAGCCTGTCTGAGTACAGGGGAATCGGTGCTTGTTTACATGAATATTCAAAGTCTGCTTGAAGATGTGTCAACGTTCCCAGTTACTGTGGCCAAATAGCCCTTATTTGGCACTGGTAGCAAAGGAAGCAACTCTGATAAATGTTGATCCTCGGAACCCCAAGCTGGGGGCTTCGTACCAGCTCCCGTGAGGAAAGTGGGCAGTAACGAGCTCAACTCAGTGGGGGAACTGGGCAGAGCTGCCCAAAGGGGACTGCAGGCAGAAAGTCAGGGTGGCAAAGTCAAACACTGACCAAATAGTTACGTATTGCAAAACTAATATCACAGAATCACAGAAGAATATCAGGGATTGGAAGGGACCTTGAAAGATCATCTAGTCCAAAATTCATGCTCAAGCTGTTGGGAGGACACCAGCCATCCCTCATTGTCCCCCTTCTGAATGCAAAAGGAGCTGGGAAGGAGGTAGTGCTGCTCTCCAGCAGTCGCCTTGTTGCCCCGTGTCTCGGCTCAATTCTCCAGACACGGGAATACTTCCTGAGTTCAAATGAGTTCTCAACTTTGGAATTTGCCCTCAGGCTCGTACTGAGTGAAAGCTGAAATTGTGGTGATGGCGTGTGCCTTGGATTTGCAATCCTGCCTTACTCTTCTTCTCTGTATTTCTTGCACTCCCAAACGCAGCCCCGGATCGCATCGGCGTCTCCGGAAGAACTCGGGCTTTTCGCTGCGCAAACAGTTCAGACCAAATCTATTATCCGTGAGCTTCGGAGGCACCGTGTGCCCGGGGAGGCTGTGGGATGTAGGAGAGCAAAAACAAACACAGAAAAGCTATTTTAGGCACCCGGATCTCAGTTTCAACAGACATAACTAAGAAGTGTTGGAAAATTGCGTGGGGAATTGGAATGCTCCGCTGCTGTGGAGAGCCTCCCTCTTGAAGGGCAGCAGTAAAGCTGGGGTAACCCAAAATGATCCTGCTCTTTTCTAGCTCTTCCTGTAAAATAGCTTTCTCTTTTTCTTCCATCCATCCCTCCACATCCACCTTTGTTAATCCAAACTTGGCAGAGACTGGGGGCATCCCCCTGCAGCTCCAGCACTGGGGTGGGATTTGGTGTGTGACCAAGACAGACCTCTGTAAGGTTAATTCAGGAACTTTTCTCACGTGAGAATCTGTAAACGTTTTACAAATATTTGGTAGCTCAATTCCATGCTATACTGTGGAGGAAGTTCATAAGGATCATCATTTCAACCCTCATGAAGGTCCAGCCTGTCCTAGGAAGGATGTAGATGTAGTTAAGGATGTAGAGCAGCTCTGTGCTGCTGAAAAGCAGAAAGGCAAGACACCACCTTGTTCGGCTGCGTGGCAGAGTGAAGTGAAGGAAATGGTTTTAATTACCCTCACAGAAATCATAGATTTGTACTGGATGTGGATATTGGCTGCTTTAATGAGCAGTTCACAGTGTGCATTCAAATTAAGCCTGCCTTGCTGCACTTTTTTTCATTTTGGGGCTGTTCTTTCTCTAACAGATGAACCTCATGGTACTTGTCACTTGAACAGTAATTCACGTAGGTGTGTTTGTCGCCTGTTAGTAGAGCCATGGAAAAGCTATCCCTATCCAACTTGCTGGGCAGAGCTACCTATTTCTTCTCCCTTCTGATTCTTCCTTGGCCTTTACTCCACAGTGCTGCTATTCCTCCAGCAGGCTCTGTGCCATCCCGCCCTGGGTGCCACATGGTAGGGCCAACTCTAATTTGGGAAGGGATGGAATCTTGTTTGGGGATACCAGCCTGTCTTCCAGCTTTACCATAAAGATATCAATTTACCCTCCTTTTCCCTAGGTTAGCTCAAAACCTGTAGCTTTAATAAAGACACTGTGTCTCCAGGCACTTACTGTTGTGCTGGGGTAGCTCTGCAGAAGCAGGAGAGCCTGGAACGCTGTACCAGCAGCCCAGGCCTACGTTGTAATACAGCATTTTGCTTATGGTGACCGGCATCCACCGTGCCCTTCAGCGTGTTATCTCTCTGGTTAGACTGAAAACAATGTTGTGCTGTTATATTTTGTCAAGCATGTTGGATAATAACACAGGGTCTCAGGGAAGAGGTGCTGGGCACAGGCTGAGGCGATGGGCGGATGTGCCAGGAGCCTGTGCGGGAGAGGCAGCTGCAGACACCAGCCAGAAGAACCGAATAGAGAAAGTTATTCCAGTGGCCAAAGTCCTCTGTTTTGATCATTTTGGCACCTGTTCCTCTTAGCTGGAAGCTGGCTGCTTCTCTTTCACGAAGTTTTAATAAATTGTAGTTGGACAAACTTGATTTAACTTTGAAGTCAGCCCCGCTTCCAGCAGGTGCTTGGGCTAGATAATCCCCAGCGGGCCCTTCCAATCTAATTTTTGTAGGATTCCACAAAACACATGATGTTGTTTGTTGAGTGACTTCTCAACTGTGCGTGAACACACTCATGGATTTGTATTTCTTTTTTTTTTTTTCCCTGAACATTTCTACCTGAGAATTAAAGTGGCTTTCTGGAAATGTTTGCACAAGCAAATCCAATCTAGGTAACCACTTACAGGGAATGAAGAACAAAAGGGGAAAGGGCAGGGGCAATGAAAAGTTAATTTAAACATGCAGACTAATATTTACAGAGCAGCTGTTGTGGTATTTACCCAGCTTTACTAATTAAGGACCGGAACATCGCCCTGTCCCTGGCAGTGAATGGCTCTGTGCCTCGGTGCTGGTGGGATGGAGGGGTGGGGAGATGCAGCGCAGGGTCCCTAGCCCCGTGAGGAGCCCAGGGGCTGAGTGATGATTCTCTGAGCTGTTGTCACCCACCTGCACACCGTCAGTCCCACTCACCTCTCTGGGGGACGCCATCCTCTTTGTGGTGTTTTCCTTAAACAGTGACTTGGGGAGGAAAGTACAAAATCCTGTGAACTTGAGCACTGGGGTCATTTTGAAAGTCTGTCCCTAATTATCAAGTCTGAGCAGTTGGACACAATGATCTTCTAATCCCTGATATTCTGTGATTCTGTGGTCTGATTGTGCCTGAGAATCTGGGGGATTGTAGGAGAGGTGGGTTTGCTCCCCTCCCATTGTATCCTCAACCACTTAGTGTGAGGAGGGGTTGGAAATCTGGCCCTTGGGTGAAATTGAAGGTGAAAGCCACAGAGCCTCGAGACCCCATGTGTGGGGCTGACCTGGGAGTCCCCATGGTGGCTGTTTGACCCGCTGGGCTCGGTGTGGATGTCTGTGTGGCTTTCTGTGCCTACAGCATTGCTCAGGACACTCGTGAATAAATAAATAATAAATAGCAGAGGCACATGGGAGAACTTGCAGCGCATCTCCTGCTTGATGCTGGAGAAAAAAAAATTGAAATATCAAAAGATAAAGACGGCAAGGGACCCCTGCAGGGAAAGCCTCTTTGTCTAATGACCTTTCTAGGTCTATGATAGCAAATACAATAGCCAAACCTCATAAATCATAGTTCAGGAAAACATCCGGAGGGCACGCTTTGACACTGTTTGCATATTCAAATGTCACCCCACTCATGAAAGAAAGACAAAATGGTTTTTTCTCTCAAAAATGTCAGCACAGGCTGGATTAGAAAAGATAATTCAGAAGTACTTCCAGAGAATAATTACCACTGTCATCTACCTGCAATGTAGTTAATGAATGGGAAGAGGGTTTTTTATTAGAAAAAAAATTATGATTATTAGAGTAATTAATCAGCTGTGTGATGACAGCTTCCCTGAGAAAATAATCTCCAAAGGCCAAGTAGCTACGGTAGGGCATTTTGTTGATAAAGCACCAGAGGCACAAAACATTCCTCTGCCGTGAGGTGGGAAAGTGCTTATAGGGGTGGAATTACATTATGTCCTGAGTACCTATGGATCTGCTGCGCTCTGCGAGCTAACACATCCGTTATCTGCTTGGTTAAATGCAAGGAAATTTCATAACCTTCTGCTCTCCCCCAAATAAATAAGGCTTTATTTCCTCTATCCTCTTTGCCCCATCTATTTTCGCCTCAGCCCAGCAGAGCAATTAAGGATCAATTTATGCCTGCGGATCTGTGCACGTTGCTCGACTTCCCCCGTTAGCACAAAGGGATTTCTCTGCCTGGAAAGCCAAGGTGTGTAAGGGACAAACTGATGGTAACTGGAAACCAGCCACAGGCAGGGCCAGGGCAGGAGCTTTCTGAGCACGTGGAGATTTCCAATCCTTGGAAACCCCTTGCGGGTGCTGGTTGACCAGCGGCTGAACATAGGCCAGCAGTGTGCCCAGGTGGCCAAGAAGGCCAGTGGCATCTTGGTCTTCTTGTGTTGGAAATAGTGTGACCAGCAGAAGTAGGGAGGGGATTGTCCCCCTGGGCTCAGCACTGGTGAGGCCACCCCTTGATATTCTGGTGGCCAGTTCTGGGCACCTCAACACAAGAGTGATCTGGAGGGGCTGGAGCGAGTGCAGAGGAGGGACACAGAGCTGGGGAAGGGTCTGGAGCATTAATCTCATGAAGGAGCTGGGAGTGTTTAGTTGGAGGAAGAGGAGGCTGAGGGGTGATCTCATCCCTCTCTATAACTGCTTGGAAGGACATTGTAGAGAGGTTGGTGCTGGTCTCTTCTCACAGGGAATGAGCGATAGAAGGAGAGGGAATGGCTGCAAGCTACAGCAGGGTAGGGTTAGGCTGGACATGAGGTCAGAATTCTTGCCAGCAAGAGTGGTCAGAGCCTGGACTGGGCTGCCCAGGGAGGACTGTTTCAGAGTAGGTTGGATGTGATGATGAGGGATGCAGTGTAGGAGAGACCTCTGTAGAGTGGGGCTGATGGTTGGACTCCATGATCCCAAGGGTCTCTTCCAACCAAAATGAGTCTGATTCTATGAAAAGCCAGAGCCCACCTTTCTCTGCTTCTGGCTGCGAGACAGGGAGGCAGCAAGCAGGGAAGGAAAAAAATTAGGAAAAGGGAGACAAATTGGCAAAACTGCCGCAGTCAAGCACAGGCAAATGTTTGCTGCTGGTGGTTTGTGCTTGGGCTCCAGAGAGGGAGGCTGAGCTCCAACGTAACACCTCCCTTGAGGTCCTGTCTCTTACAAGGACATGCAGAGCATTGACAGTCCCCAGAGCCTTCTTCTGTCCCCCCACCCCAGAGGTCTTGTCCTGGTGCCAAGAGCCAGAGGAGACTTTTCTCCTCCTTGGAGCTGGATGGAAATAGAAAGGGGCCTCCAAGGCAGGAGCTGACTGCAGTCCCCTGGGCAGGACACTCTGAACTTAGAGACTTTGCTTTTACATCATCATGTGAAGCGAATGCTTGGAGTGAAGATGCCATGAGTTTGGTCGGGCTCTGGCACTTCTGTGGTGCTGGTGCTCTCCAGCCTTTTCCACCGCTACGGTTTCTGCATGGCATGCATGGTTTTAATCTCCAAGCATCTCATTTACCCCCAGGTCCCACCATGCCCTGAAGGATCAACTTCTTCCCTCAGGACCCTACTGTTGATTCTCTGATCCCCCTCTGGCACACCCCCTGTCCCTCCCTCAGCTCTTTGCTCCTTCCAGGAGCTGGGCTCAACCGTGTCCCACAGCCTGTCCCCATCCCTGCTCCCTGCCTGGGATCACACCTGGGAGAGTGAAGGGCTTGCAGGGCCACAGCAGGCAGGCATGAGATAAAATTCAGCGCAGGGCTAGCTTAAATTTCCCTTCAGCCTCTGGCAATGTTGCTTCATTTCAAGATTGTCAGGTTTCCCAGCTTGTGGGAGCAATGAGGGTTTTGTGGGGCTGGGCACGATGCTGCCAGTGCAGCTCCTGCTCCAGTGTGACCTCTGCTTCTTTTTTCTCTCCTTGTATATTGTGAGTGGTACCTTCTGCCTGCAGTTGAGGGCAAAGTGAGGAGAAACACCCACAACCCCGAGAGAGGCAGCGCCCTTCTGGGGCTCTGGGTAGGTCCTGAATGTTTCTTCCAACTGAGCCAGGCGTGTGTTCGCAGCAGCGGGCGCTGCAGAGGGTAACGCAGGAACAAATGCCAAAGGCAACAGCTCAGAGATATATTATTTACATATTTATTAGAACTGCAGTACTGCTTGTGAGAGCAAACCGCTTCTGACTCCAATTCCAATAAGTAAACAGCCCAATGGGCAAAGAAAAGAAAAGGGAAACACGTGCTGCCGCAGTTTACACAAGCTAATACAGTAGAACAAAATATTCTGGACGTGACACTACTTTGCAAGATAGGGAAAAAAGAAATAATAAAAATCCTACCTTTATTCTCCTCCTCGGTTAAGCACTCCATAATAATTGCAAAATAATTTAATTATATGTGGTACTGGTTGCCTCACAGACTAACAGAAAGATAATTAATTCCTGTTTATCTAAACTACATTGTAGTTCGGTTTTAACTGCCCTCCAGCGATGAGCATCACTTCTGCTGCGTCTGAACCTTTGCTGGCCTTTCTTTCACCATATTTTTTTCACTTCTCTGTGTAGTTTAAGGGTAAAAAAACCCCAACAATAGCTGCTAGCTGTTGTGGAGGAGGAGGCCCCTGACTGGAAACCCACGCATATGGGCTGCATGAAGGCTGAGGAGATGGGGTTATATGCCCAGGTCTGCCGTGGATGCTGGAAAAAACCCTCAAGAAACATTTCAGAAGCTCTGTGGAGACTTAAGGAGTGGGTAGAGTTTTAAAAAGGAATCCAAAGAGCTGTTAGATGTCTGCCTGCATTAACTCCTCTATTCCTCCATCCCAGGGGCAGATGGTGCCCTCACTCAGCGCTGCCTGCGGGCACGGACGGGCGTAGGGGAGACCTTTGTAGAGTGGGGCTGATGGCTGGAGTCAATGATCCCAAGGGTCACTGGGATCAACGATTCTATGATCCTATGTATTCTTTTCTAAGGGAAACTTGTAAGTAATTGCCAAATGAAGAGCACCCCAGGCTGCAGCCCCTCTGAAAAGTCAACCCTTCAGACTAATACCGCCCTGTGGTGGTTCAGATCAGAGTAATGCAAAAACAGCACAGGACCCTTGTGGTGGGAAACTTGCAGCACTGCTCCAGGGAGGTGGCTGAGCATCCTCTGCCAGTGCCGGGGGTGAGGATCACCCAGTAGACCAGTGCCCCACATTGGGGACATCAGAGCTTCCAGAGAAGGGTCTCCCCAGCTTATATCCTGGCAGCCGTGTCCGGGCAGGGAAGTCACTAGAGCTAATTTAAAAGAGATGTCCGGTGTTGGTCCAGGGCTCTACTGTGATTCCAGCTCACAACCTTTTGGATGTTGGGAGAAATGATTAACAGATGTGTCTTCCCATTTCCCAATATCTCTCTTTTGAATTGCAAAGTGGCCTCCTGCTTATTTTGAAGTACAATATGTCTAACCTTCCAGGCACAGCTTATTGCTAATTTCCTATGCCGCTATGAATCTATGATTTATTTAACAAATTTCCACCCAGCAAATAAACCAACATTTGTTCTACCTGGAGGGTAGTTCCCAACTATCACAGCGCAGCCAGGCACGGCTGCAACAGTTGGCACAAGAACAGTGGTCAAAATGATGAACGGAGTGGCTCCCTTCAGACAGGAAAAAGTGAAATCGTAGAAGAAACCCCACAAAACAAAGCACTGTGTCTTCTGCTGTGGTTCTCCTGGGCAGGCACAGGCGTCTTGAAGCCATCACATTTCCAACTGTATTTGTGTCATTGGCATGAATTGACTTAAGAGTAAAATGCCAGATGGTTTCTGTACCGAAACGTTCACGAAGAGCGAGCTCTAATGACTCAGTGCTGAGGAAAGGCTGAACAGGTTCGAAGACAACAAAATGACCTTGATCTTTCCTCTAAGCTTCAAATTAGAAAAAAAGCCTGAAATACACCTATAGTTTTCCCATCTAAGTTTGAAAAGTCCTCTTTCTTTTTATGGGTTATTTATTTACTTTCTGTCTCCAAGGCGGAATATAAACACCCAAATCCTTAGCTGTTAGGGACTTTCAGGTTTTCCTCTTAAAATACTGAATGCAAAGTTCTGAGTTGGGCCAGTTTGTGCTCTGGTTGCAGCACTGGTGCCAGTGTGGGAACTGGGGCGGCACCCTCTGAGAGATGATGCTCTGACAGTTTTTGCAGTGGCAGGGGGTGTGTGTAGGGGTGGGCAGGGTGTCATTCCTTAGGATCATTATGATTACTACTACTACAAACAACAAAAATTCCATGCTGTGATTTGGTAGTTAAAAACGTGAATTGGTTGATTGGAGTTATAGGAGGGACTAACAAGCGTAAATGAGGACCTCATTTAGACCCAGGGTAGAGCTGGGCTTAGGAGAGACAGTGTTGGACAGGAGGCTGCCATCCAGGTGGTGTGTGTCCCAAATTCTTTAGGGATTTTCGTCAACTTTCAGGGTACTCCCCCTGTGTAGCTGCTCATGGGGTGCAGGGTAGCTTGTGCTGCTGCAGACCCTCCTGTCCTTTCCTTTTAGACCCTCCTGTCCTTTCCCTTCAACAAGAAATAGGAATCTCCAGGGGTGAAAGCAGTGTGGACGGGCACAACATGACTCTCTCTTCCAGTTTAGTAAAGTTTGCTGCCTTTTGAGATGTCCCAGTGGGTGATAAAATATATTCCCTGTATTCAGAGCTGGAGAAAGAAACTTCCCCAAAATAAACATGACTGTGAGGAATTTTCCTTGGGTGTATTTACTTTGGGTTATTAAAGTGGCAGGTCTGTGCTGTCCATGCAGTGCAGGGGATTATAAGGCTCCAAGGACAGAGCTGAGACTCCAGTGAGTTCTCAACTTCCACCACACAAGGAGTGTATGTCTTTCCCTCCACGTCTCTGGTGTTTGCTCTGCAGCAGGAGGACCTGCCGGTTGGGGAGTCACCATAGGGATTTCTCAATGGCATTCCAGGAACCGAAATATTCCTCCCTGCCCAGGGGTTGTAAAGGACCTGGGCAAGAAAATAGTCGTTGCTGTTTACAGGAATGGTTTTTTGTTTGTTTTGGTTTTTTTTTTTTTTCCTTTGCATCATATTTTATATTTATAAAATATTTAGCTTAGGCAAATGTAGTCAAATCATAATGGACTTCTCAAACTTGCAGGGCAAAGAGATTGATTGTTTGCTCTCTCCTGTGTAAACAACTGCTATAATAAGTAAGAAAACATAAATCCTCTTCTGCTCCTCCTCACATCCTCTTCACAGTCAGCATAAAAGGCTCGTTAATAGAATAGATTGGAGGAAATTCGTGATGGGAGAACACAATGAAACAGTGGTGGGAATCCATCCCTTTCATGGAGCTCAATGTGCTGGGACCTGGCTGGGGCTGGACACCCGTGGCCACCTCAACATGCTCCCTCCGTCTTCCTCCTGTGGCTGAAATGGCTTCTCAGAGCTGCTTCTCTTTGCCCTTGCTCCGTCATAAACTGGGTCCCTGATGATGTGACAGATGGGACAGGTGATGCAGGTTGAGTCATGGATGCCCGTGGTACCAGGCATTGGTTATTGTTTGGTTGGGCACAGAATGATTAATGCACCATGTCTGGCAGCGCAATTAGTCCAGCTCAAGAGAGTTAAATGCACGTTTTGTGGACTGAAGCTTGCATCAGTCTTAGATAAACTTCTCCTTCCTGACCTGGGTTTTGGTGCTCAGGAGACGTGCAGGGCTGAAGGAGATGCTGGAGCGATGACCGAGGGATGTGGGTTTCGTCACAGAGATGTCCTGCAAGAGGACAGTTCAGCGCCTGCTGGGCTTTGGGACTTGGACCCATCTTTCCAAAATCAGAAGTGAAACACCCATCCAGCACTAAACAGCTGCTAAAAAGCTCCTGAGCGTTGACATCTTGCTCTTGCTCTCCAACAGCCTTAGAGTGGAGCTCTGCTCCCGGAGCGCTGCAGCCCCACGTGGTTCCCTGAGAAGCGGCTGGATCTTAAACCAAGTGATCCTGAACCATCAGCTCGATGGCTGTTTTCGGAGAACTTGTCTGGTTTGTGGCAGACACTCACACGATGACACACATCACAGCTCAAGCAAAGCTTTTCTGTTTATAGAGTGGTCAATAACATTTGTGAAGAATTATTTCTTTCCCAAGGACACCTTTCACTTCAGTCTCCGAGGGAGCTGGGAATGAATTGTTCCTTACCATCAGCTGCTGACCTCTCCGCTTGTTTAAAATGTGGGCGTCTTCTGAACAAAAAACCACCATTTGCTAAATGAAGCAAAACACCATAATAGGTTTAATGATGTAGATTTATCTCCTAACAGTTGTTTTGAGATCACAACAAATCATTAAAATCATTAACTCTCCAAGCTAAATTAGATTACAGATCTTGGAGAATGTCTGGCCACTGCATTTGCAAAACAGTGCCTCTTCCTGCCTGCGCCAGTCATTAATTCTGCTCAGATTCCTCTGCAAACAATGAACTGATTCAACAGAATCCAAGTCTTATGAAACAAAACCACCACCACCAACAACAAAAAAAGCCAACATCTTTTTTTTTTTGTGTGTGTGTGTGTTTGTGTGCATGTTTTGTTTCTTCTTCCAGATTATTTCCATTACTGGAAAATATTTTCCCGGTGTGGCCAGAACAGGCTGTGTCTCTGTGGGGAGCGTTGTCTCCGGTGCCGGTGTCTGTGTCACTCGGCTGCACCGATCTATCCGAAAGCCAGGGAATTTGGTCCCAGAGCCACGCCGTGTAATTAAGACACACTTAAAGAGACAACAAGCCTCGCACAGAAGCCCATTTGTCTTGCACCTATCGATGGCAGCGCTGCTGCCACAACGGCTGGCGCTCGGCATCGGAGAAGGGAAGGGACGTGGAGGGGTTGGGAAGCCCGTGGCTGATGCTGGCCAAAGAGCTGATGGCTCAGCACTGTCGCTTCCCAAGGGAGCCAGCCTGGAGCAAAAGAAGCCCCCGTGTCAGTCACATTCCTGTCTTTAGAGGGATATGAAGCTCCTCATGGTTTCCTCCCCCTGTGCCCTTGTGTCGCTGTTGATAAAGGCTGTGCTCTTTACCCCCCGGGACTGGGGTTGGTTTGGAAGAGGAGGAGCACACACCAGAAGTGCTACTGGGTTTTTCTTCTCGGGATTCATTGTTCTGTTTATTTAAGTTTTCTCTCTCCTCCCACTTCTACAACGGTTTCAGCTGTACAAGGCAATGTTTGCGTTTCAAAAGAAGGAATGGCTGGAAACCAGAGGCATTTATGCTGGTGTTTTACTGCTCTCATATGGGTACTGCAAAGGTTCTGCTGAACCTCAGCAATTAGTGATAGAACAAGAGGGAATGGCTGCAAGCTGCAGCAGGGTAGGGTTAGGCTGGACATTAGGAAGAAGTTTGTCACAGAGAGAGTGGTCAGTCAGTGGAATCAGCTGCCCAGGGAGGTGGTGGAGTCCCCATCTCTGACTGTGTTTAAGAGTAGATTAGATGTGGTGTTGAGGGCTCTGGTGTAGGGGAGAACTTGTAGAGTAGGGCTGATGGTTGGACTTGATGATCCCAAGGGTCTCTTCCAACCTATACGATTCTATGAACATTAGGGCTATGATTCTATGAACATTAGGGCTATGTCAGGCTGTATTCATAGAGAATATAATGAAAAGCAGCTTTTCTCCCCTATCCTTTGGAATCTACACCAGGGGTTGTGTTTGTAGCTCCAGTTGTACAAAGCTGCCTGTCCCCTGGCACAGCCTGCTCTGACCAGGAACGTGCCTTCGGTCTGTCCAGAAGCTCTGGAGGAAATGATGGTGTTTTGGGATGGTGGAAGCTGCTCAGAGCGGCCTCTCCTGCCTCTTACAGGAGGATTCTGCGCCTGGCACCCCTGGTGGATGAGATCACTGAGGGCAGAGGATGGGGAACCTCCCAAAACTGCCTCTCCCAGGGGGACATGCCAAGGGCAGGATCAGCCCCTGGTCCCAGGGGGAGCAGAGGGGATGTTTCAGCGGAGCCATTGCATCATTTGTGACTCCCCAAACTGGCTGAATCGTGCAGCTCCTCTGCGGGAGGGCTTTTCTGTCTCTGTTTTGCATTTGAGCCAAATGCCAAAATACCAGGAGAAAGTTGCCTCCAGCATTTTTTGGGAGTTAGAGGGGGAGCATTCTAGCTCTTGACATCTTGGCAGGGGTTCTCAAAGCCCATATGTCACATTCAGAGAAACAGTTCACATTAATTTTAAATGGAAATCTTAGACCTTTGCTAGGCAACTGCATCTCTCATTGCAATTCTACCCACAATTTACTCCAAATAGGCTTGACAATAGCACAGTAAAATCTGAGTGCTTCAGCAAAACAGAATCACACCCTTTTGAGCAAAACATCCATCCTCATTCTATTTGTCTTGTGGCAATTAAAATAAGCGTGAAATGTGCTTGGGCATGCTCTTGGTCTCGTGCCCATTTTAAATATTAACTCCAAGTCGTCATTGCTATTATTTAGTAATAATGTTTATTATTGATAGGGCTGTAGTACCTGGAGGCCAATCTTTCATTATTCAGTGTAAGCATACATCAGAAACAGTTCTTCCCTCGAAGCATTACTGATCTAATTGAAGGCTAACATAGGTTAATAGATAGCTTAAAAACGTCTGTTTCATATATAAAATAGCCTAGCACTGTGCTTCAGTCCCTCCCGTTTCACAGCACCATAAGAAAGCAGCAGCTCCCGGGCTCTCGCTGACCATTTCAGGCTCTTGCTTTTATTTCCCCTCTTCTCTCACCCTGGCCATGGTTTCCATCTCGCTTGAGGGGGAAGCGTGTTGGAGAAGGCGGGTTTGGAAAGCTGCTCTCGCTGCGGTGCAGCTGGCGGCTGGTGGCTCTGCCAGCTCCCGTCCCTCTCCTCCAGCGGGGCTGAGGCACCCGCCAATCCATCACCTTAAGCTGCAATAACTTCTTGAAAATCAGGTGCTGGCTGCTCTGCTGCTTGCTGCCTGCCCAGACTATCCCTCCCCAAACCCATATCGTGCACAGGCAGAAGCTGACTAATTGCAAGCCAAATATGTGCGGTTTTTTAAAGTTGCCAAAGCACATGACACATGTCCCCTGTAAGATTCAGCAAAATCTAAAGCTCTCATCTCTCCTTCTGTTACAGGTGGTGGTGGCTTCTGTCACTCCCTGGTCCCAGGGCTGCTCAGCACGGGCGAGCACGTAAGTTAAAGACATTTTCCTAGTGTTTTGCAATAGCCCCATTCCAGACACATTATTTTCCCAGTGAAATGGTCACTTTCTGGGGTGTAGACCCTTTCCCACCATCTTTCTCCAATAAATATACTCAGCACTGGTGAGGCCACACCTTGAGTATTGTGTCCAGTTCTGGGCACCTCAACGCAAGAGAGATATCGAGGTGCTGGAGTGAGTACAGAGGAGGGACACGAAGCTGGTGAGAGGCCTGGAGAACAAGGCTTATGAGGATCGATTGAGGGAGTTGGGATTGTTTAGTTTGAGGAAGAGGAGGCTGAGGGGAGACATCATCCCTCTCTACAACTGCTTGAAAGGGCATTGTAGGGAGGTTGGTGCTGGTCTCTTCTCACGGGCAATGAGCGACAGGACAAGAGGGAATGGCTGCAAGCTGCAGCAGGGTAGGGTTAGGCTGGACATTAGGAAGAAGTTTTTCACAGCGAGAGTGGTCAGTCAGTGGAATCAGCTGCCCAGGGAGGTGGTGGAGTCACCCTCCCTGACTGTGTTTAAGAGTAGATTGGATGTGGTGTTGAGGGATCTGGTGTAGGGGAGAACTTGTAGAGTAGGGCTGATGGTTGGACTTGATGATCCCAAGGGTCTCTTCCAACCTAAATGATTCTATGATTCTAAGGAGCTGGTGCCATCCCTGCACCAGCAGAGCTCCCTTCCTCCTTCCCCTCCCACAGGCACCTCAAGAGAAGTTCCTCCTGAGAAGGACCAGGAAATTGGCCCTTTGCTGGGAAGCAATCGTTCTTTTTCAATTGTTGTGTTTGGCACCTGGGTACTGCAGTGATGGGTGGATTACAAATGCTTAGGAGATAATTAAATTTCACATTGGAAAAGAGTAGTGGGATGTAAAGCTGTGATAGAAAGAGTAGTGTAAGCAGGGAAATCAAAGTTTCCATATGTTCCTTTCTCCCACTATTGCCTCCACAAAACATAACGGCAGATCGGCGTGTCACGTCGCAAAATCCGGGGTGTTTGTGCTGCCACGTGGAGACCAGCAGGTTCCATTCACACAAACCAGTGAGAAATGCAGGGTTTGGTTTTTTTTTCCTTCTCCCAGTTCCCTCCTGCCTCCCTGTGAGTTTGTGCTTTTGGCTCTTTCATCTGGTGCATGAAGAGCAAACTCCTTCCTCCTCGTGCTGGGGCTCAGCCTGTTGGGGTTGGGTGGATTTGGGACGCAGAGAAGTGGATTTTTAGCCCCAAACCATTGGTAGGAAGTGGCTGATGTTTGAGTCCTCACCTGCCTATTGTCACATCCCCTCTGTCTTTGCTCTGGACTGGCTTCTACTTAGTGAGATAAAAGCGAATATGAATGAAGAGGGGTTGAATGGAGGTGGAGGAAAATAGGGGGAAGCCGAGCAGAAATGAGGGCAGGAGAGAGCGGTGCTGAGAGCTCCTCAGAGGGACATGTGTAAAAGCAATCAACAAAAGTGGTTTGTTTTTTTTTTAACTGAAGGCATTAACACTTTTAAAAAGTGGAAAGTAGTCATTATTTTAATACATGTGCACTTGCTGTGGACTCAGATAGCCCTGCTAAATTTGGAGATATGGCATGGCTGCTGAGAGCAATTTAACTTTTACAGACTCTGTTTGAAATTCTGGGCTTTTTAAAGCGTGTGGTAAAATTCCCTTTTGCTTCACTGAGGCCAGATATCACTGTCTGCTTTTATCCTTTTTACAGAATTTTAGCATAAAGGTTTGAGACAATTGTGAAGTCATCCACAGAGTTACTTTCTAGCATTTTTCCTGGTAATGGGGTTGGGGTGGGAAACTTACGTTTAAACAATGGAGACGCTTTGCCACCCCTAGAGATGCGTTTTTGCAATTCCATATTTACTGCCAGTAATTTTCCACACTCATCCCAGGTCCCTGGTGTTTCATGTTGGTCCTGCAGAAACGTGGCCACACTTAACTGTTTTGGAATAACATGAAAAGAAAGAAGGTCACTTCGCTTCTCTTCCCATTTTCTCATTTTCACTGGCAACAGTTTCATAGAACCATAGAATGGTCAGAGTTGGGAGGGACCTTAAAGCTCATCCAGTCCTGGGCAGGGACACCTCCCACCAGACCAGGTTGCTCAAAGCCCCATCCAGCCTGGCCTTGAACCCCTTCAGAGATGGGGCAGCCACAGCTTCTCTGAGCAACATGGACCAGGCTCTCACTACCCTCTCAGCAAAGAATTTCCTCCTAATATCTCATCTTGATACCCTTCTTTCAAGTATAATACCATTACCCTTTGTCCTATTGCTCCACTTCCTCACAGACAGTCCCTTCCCATTTCTCCTGTAGCCCCTTCAGATACTGGAAGGCTGCTGTAAGGTCTCCCTGGAGCCTGATCTTCTCCAGGCTAAACAACCCCTGTCTTCATAGCAGAGGTGCTCCAGCCCTCGGATTGTTTTAGTGCCCCTCTGCTGGACCAGTTTCAAAAGGTCCATGGCCTTCCTGTGTTGAGGACTCCAGAGCTGGACAAAGTGCTCCTGGTGGGGTCTTGTCACAGCAGAGCAGAGGGTAGAATCACCTCCCACAACCTTCTGGCCACACTCCTTTTGATGCAGCCCAGCAATTTCCCTCTCCTCTGTGACCACATCGAGTAACGGGGATGGATGCTGCAGTTTTAGGGGCTGTGACAAGTGCTGTCCTCAATGATGCTCTATGGTTGCATCTTTCTAAAAGGAAAGTTGTCCTTTTGTCACCTGGTGAGTATTTGGACTCAGCATTATGAGCCCCAGAACCCGCCTGTGTATCTGTCAGCCCGAGGGACGGCGTCTGCTCACGGCCAGGCTGGTTAGGGGGACAGACAGGAACATCGGGTTCTCTTCTCCAGTTACCTTGAATCGTGAACTGGTATGAAATAAACCTTACTGGAAAATGCAGATTTCCTGCCATTCGTGAAAATTAACTCCCCTAATTAACTTACACATATAAATGCACTTAGAATGAAGACATTAGGTTGATTATCTAGAAAATTGCTACCTTGGTAGACTCCCTAATGCCACCTCTAAATATGCCAAGAATTAAATTGCTCTTGTGGCATTGTTATGTCACTGCAATTGAATGCTCACTGATGGAAGACACTGCTTCCCTGTTTTGGCTGAATTTAACCTTTAATTTCAGAGAGTGGCAGTAACTGAGCCTAACTGAGCTTGCTCTAACCTTTCAGAGAAAGAAGATCTCTTTGAAAACCTCTTCCCATGCTGCCTTATTATTTTTTTTTTTAAATTAAACAACCCCAGCAACTTAATACTGCCTAGGTGTTTTGGAGATTAGATTGAGATTCTTGTCAAATGCTGGCGTGTCTGAGGTTATAACTTGGAGCAGCTCCAATGAGACATTTACAATGGGGACCATCAGGAAGATGAAAATATGCAGAAGGCATTTCGAGAGCGAAGGTCTGGCTGTCGCTGCAGCCTGAGGAGCAGTCGCACCGCCTCGATGGGCATTCTCTGCTGGGGCCCTGGTATTGAAATGGCAAGGTTTGCAAAAAGCAAATGAGCCAAGAGAACCCAAGCAGGAGCAGAGAAGGATCCTGCCTTCCAGAAGCGCAATGGGCTGTTTCTGAGCCTCATGGGTGGCCCCGTCGGGCTGGGGTTACAGACACCCCCTTGTAGAACCACAGAGAGCTCTCAGCTATTAACAAACTACAACCACGCGTTGGCTTCCTGATGGGAATGCTCATTTTCAGAGCAATGACAGTAGAGAAATAATAGTAGTGACAGGTCCAAACTCCTTCATAGACTTTCCTTGGTGTCAGATGGTTTTGATGGATCATCCTGCGTTTTGGGGGGAAGGCATAGGTGTGTGTGCTGCAGCCTGAAAGGGAACCCAGTCCCGATGGCACTCAAGGACCAACGTTTGCCCTCAGTGCTCTGCCCAGGCGTGATTTCTGTAGCTGAATTCGTTTCTTTGGAGAAAGAAAAAGTTATGCTCTTGTCTTTAGAATGAAAAAAAAAGAAGCTAGAACCTTGTTCAAATGTTTCTAAGCGGTGTGCCATGTGAGAGCACCTCAGGTGTTGAGGACCCCATGAGTGAGAAGTTTCAGAGACGTGTGACTTAGAAGAGCCAGCTCTTTGATTTGGCTTCCCAGCGAAGAAGCAACGTGACACTGCTTGAGACAACGGCCTTGAAAACCAAATGCCCTCCACCCCCTGAGATATTAATGATTTTCAGTTTGGAGGAGAATTATTTCAGTGTGGAATCTGCTCATATGCTGCCAGCTTCAGACAGTACAAGCAAATATCTATCTATCTATATCATCTATATCTATATCATGCAAATAGAACTCTGTGAGCAGAAAAGCTTTATACCCTGCATCATGGACCAAAGGAAAACCACCAAAAAACTTAGTCTCAGCTCTCCTGGTCACACTTTGCACATGATACTGTGGTTAAAAGGCCAGAGCTGAACAGAACTAAATTAAACAGAAAGCCAAATTTAGGCTTTAATTTACACAAGCTCGATCTGTGATTACTGGAAAAGTGAGGGGAGAGGGAGGGCTATAGGACAGGTCCAGTTCTGATCCTTTTAAAATGAAGACTTGATTAACAGCACAATTTCTTTTGACTTTAATGAATACAGGGATTGCAAACTGTTTACAAAAGGGCTTTAACTTAATTTAGCTTCCACCAGAGAATGTCTGTCTGTCCTCGTAAAAATAAAAGGATTCCAGACATATCTGATTTCTAAGCCAGAGCTGTCATCATATAATATGTCATCATGTGCTTCCAGTACAAAATAGATGAGGTCTTTTAATTTATTGGGTACTCAAGCTGTATTAATTGCTATCTGTTAAGAATTACAGTATTTCAACCCATCCATTAGCAAACTTCAAGATGTTTTTTTATTATTATTATTATTATTTGGCAATTAGCTGCCGCAATTATCTTGCTAAACACTGTTTAAATGGGCTCACTGTACTCCTAGATTTTCTGTGTTTTGCACGTTCAGGCTCCCAAAATGAAGGCTCCTTCACAAAACCTCCTCTTGTTTCCCGTGTCCCCGGAGCTCCTGTGGGCAGAGCAGGGACATTTCCCGAAGGTGGCTTCGGTGGCTGGTTCTCATCATCAGGTTCTGAGCGCATGTTGCCACAAATTACAAACTCATGGCACTGGCTGTTTTCTTTCTTTCTTTTCTTTTTCCCCTATTAAAAAGGAGCCCAAATAGTTTCTCTGTGGTTTAGCATTACTGTCGGTGCAAGATGCCTTTGTGTTACACTCATTAAGAGAAGATCTGCTCTCAAGGAGATCTTAATCTGTGTAGGCAAGACTGACAAAGGGAGCCTTGTCCTCCAGCTCCCCTCTTCTTACTGAAAAAGAGAAAAAAAAACAGTGGCTTGGCCAGTTCCACTGGCAAGTTGTACCCTGTGTGTGCAATCTCTGCAGTGAACGCCAGACCAGCAGCTCTGGAGAGACCTGCTCGGCCACCATGTGCCCTTCCATGGGTCCGTTTTCAGAGGACCCTGAAAGCAATCCAGAGGCAGGATCCTCTCCCAGCAGCAGCCACCAGTGACCCACAGCCCAGGCTCTCTGCTCCCTTGCTGATTCTCCCCATCACCTCTCCCTGCTCGTGCCAATGGAGACAATCTTCTGACACTCCAAGCAGGAGACACAGAGTGCTGACCTGTAAACAAGCCAGAACTTAATGTTTTAACCCTGCCTTTTATAATGCCAGTACGCCAAGAATGGATTTTTGTTGCCTGAGAAGCACTTCAGTGCTTTAATTTTAAGCCCTTGACTATATTTTTTTTTTTTTGTCCTTCTGTTGAGTCTGAGACATAATAAGTTGTTATTTGTCTGGATATCAGACGACTGGTTAAATACTATCGGTTGCCTTAGGGCTGTGGAGTATTTCATCACAGACAGACAAGACCCAATGTCACAGTTCTCCAAATGTCAAAAAATTAATTATGGAGTTTTGCCAGCCCCTTTACTCTCCTCGCCATTCCGCTTAATGTCATGTTTAGAGACTTAATTTAGAAAACTATCTCATTAGCTCCAACAGACCAGTAAGAAAAATATTTCTCGCTAGACATACAGGGCTCTACCCAGTTCATCCTTTGCTGAGAGTGAAATGGGCTGATGCATGGAGAGAAAATCTCTTTCTGCTTCCAGAGCAAAACTTGGGCATGGTGCCTTTCTGCAGTTTCAGTGGGATCAGGCTCGGTGTCCTAGATCCTAGACCCACAGTCCTTTTAAAGTATATTCTGGAATATTCAGTTCATCACTGGAATGGGCTGCCCAGGGAAGTGGTAGAGTCCCCATCCCTGACTGTGTTTAAGAGTAGATTGGATGTGGTGTTGGGGGATCTGGTGTAGGGGAGAACTTTGTAGAGTGGGGCTGATGGTTGGACTCCATGATCCCAAGGGTCTCTTCCCACCTGAATGATTCTATGATTTGCTAACCTCTTAAGATTGGGCAAAGTTCATCTCTCAGCCTGGCTCTGAAGGCTGCATCTGGGAAAGCTGTCCCTCATCTTCCCCTTGGCCTTGACAAACCAGGGGGTTCTTGCTGCTTCCCAAAACCTGAGGAAAATGAAGTCTCCAACCACTGTTACATTATTGTGGTTTATTGCCTGTTTCTTAGTCTGTACCCAGACTGAGCAGGAATTCCTAGAAGGGAGGGATGGAAATCTTTTCATCCCTTTATTTCCTCAGCGTCATAAAGAAAGGCCCTCACCCCAACACATCAATCTCCAGCTATTTTTTCTGGATTTTTGTGTTCTCTGTTGGGTGAATTTCCGACTCGCTCTTCTCAATACAGCTCCAAGTGCTGCAGCACATCTGCCTGCTCTCCATATTTTCAATCCTCCCTGATATTCATTCTTTATCGCTAAATATTCTGCTATCAAGACTACACGCACTTGATCTCACTCCAGGATTTAAGAGTGCTGGTACACAGAGTTCCTTTGTATGAGATGAGACACTTAACCTTTCCAAAGAGAAGAGCTGTTTTTAATCATTACTTCTGATTTGCACATACAGAGCATGAAGCCTAAAATCTATAAACATTTCAGGCTTTTTGTGGAGTGTCTTTTCCTCTCAAGCACTGCATTTACAGGCCATTTGTTTCCATTCAAAGTTTGAAACTGGGATGTTGCTGCAACCCTTCGGCAGCTGAACCGCATCAGCAGAAGTGCTCAATCCATCATCAGAGCCATGAAACATGCTTGGAAATAAATAAATAATGGCAGCCCCGCTCCGTTTGGATAGGATGCATGGAGAAAGGGAGGGGGGAGCAATTTGTTTAATGGATTTTATTGATTTAAAGATTAAAATACTCAGAGGGTTAGATGCAGCGAGACCCTATTTTTTCCACTGGAAAATCACAATCACTTACAGTGTCTTTGTGTAAATTCAGAAATTAAATGGAGGTAAATCTATGGCATCATCAGCTGAAAATGGGTAGGTCCTTGAGGGAGAGATGGAGCATGGAGGGACTGTTTCTTGCTGAGGAGTTTCTGGGCTTTGTTGAATCCTACTGTCTTCATGTTCCCGGTCATCTGTGCTCTGGGTGGGTTTAAAAAGAAAAACCTAAAGACATTGTCAGATTTCCCTGAGCAGGATTAGCATTATGGTCATTTTGTCTTCTCCAAAGTCTGATTTTCACCCATGCTTGGGCCTTTCTGCACAGCCCTGGCTCCATCCATCCTGGTTGCAAAGGGGAGATGACAGCTCAGCCCAGCCCTTTTGGTCGTGATGTTTGGCAGGACCCGAGGGACTCGCTGGGGTCAGAGCAGCATTTGACTGGCTTTAATTTCATGGTGTAGCCTGAGAACACACTTTGCATTTAAACTGTCTGTTTGTGCAGTGCAGGCGCTTGTATGTGCCAATTTGGAGCCGATGGACTTAACGACTTGGTGCCTGAACACGGATAACGAGTCCCTGCCGTGTGCTCCCTGAAGCAGGGAGCTTAGAGCATCCTTCTAAGGCTTCTGCAAGTTGAGAGCCCTTGTCCCAAACCTGCTGTCCTGAGACACTAGAAAATACCTCCTAATCCCATGTTCCAAGAACTGGGTCTCCTTTCAGCCCTATGGTTTCTGAGAGTGCATGTGCCAGGATTTCCCCATGATGAAGAAGGAGATCTTCTGAAGAACCCTTCAGATTAAACCCCATATTTGGGGTTTTTCCAATGCAGGAACATCCATCTGTAAACGATCTTCAGAGGTAGTTTGGGAATGTGAGGTGAACTGTAGGCACTGGGTGCTTTCCTGCCGTTGCCTGAGCGGTTCCTCCTTGTTTCGGAGGAGGTGGTGGTGGGGTGGGAGGACTGAAAATTGGGCTCTACACGGGCATCCAAATTTAGCTGTCACATCTAATATTTATGGATCAGACCCTTCTGTGTGCTGCTTTTTTTTTTCTTTGCTTCTGGAAAACAGGGATAATTATGCTAGCACTGTGACATTTATGGCTGAAAAGCAGCGCACACGTGTAAAATGCAGAGAAGGGTTATTATGTGTCTTATTTACCCAGGAGAGGATTCCCAAAAGAGAAGGAAAAAAACCCACATGAATACGTTGCCTGGATTTCTAACGAGCTGATTTCACTTATTGCATTCTAACTGAATATTAGCAACCAGATGAGATTGAGCAATAAACATGCTCTGCCTGAAAAAGTTACAGACCCAAGGTACCAAAGCAGTTGATTTATCTCCTTTTCTCAGAGCTCTTTGCGCCAGTTCTTACTTCCTGCACCATCACACAGCCCTTTCTTCTGCCCTGCAGACAATGCAGTCCTGGAAGAGACAATGTAGATAATAAATTAAGAGGAAGAGCTGCATCTATCTTCTTAATGATGTTGTATTCTCTGTGTGGTCATCAACAGCTCCCTCCACCTGTTCCCTCCTGCTTTATTCTAGCTTTTTCCTACCCAGCTCATCCACCTTCCCACCCTCACAGTCAGTCCAGCTACAAGGGATGATGAATCACAGTTATAGTTATTTATTTATTTATCTGCCTGTCTATTTATTTATTTATTTATAAAGAGAGGTTTGTTAGGATTTCAGTGAACAGGTGGATTCCACCTCAGTTACTCAATGATATCCAAAATACTTTAAATCAAATGAGTGCTGGAGGAACACATCAATGGATGGATATATAAGATGGTTAAATACCATGTAGTTAAAAGAATTGTAAAAGCCAGGGAAATTCTGGTGACAGGGGGGTTGCAGGGTTTTTTCTATGGAGACTCTTTAACCTGGTGTCAGGAAAGATGAATTTTAGGTCTTTCTTTGCCATTGACAGTCGAGGTGCCCCCCTCTGTGTGTGTGCTGAGCTGTGGGATTCAGCTCTTTAGACCCCCAAAGTCTGAACTATGGGGTGGAGAGCTCTCCTCTGCCCCAAACCTTTCAGGGGAAGGAAGAGGAAGGGTGTATCCATGATTCCAGTTTGGTTCGTGTCTTGCCCAGGCATTGCTTAAACTGCAACCACAGCTTATTTGCCTGTATAAATGTATAGAAACACAGTATGGACCCTACAGCTCAAGTTGCCACAGTACTCTCTCATGACTTCCTGCTCTGTCATGCTGATCCTGAGGCAAATTCAGGGGATTTCAGTCTGACCAGGTTGGAGCAACCACTCTTTGCATTGCTCTGCATCTCATGTGGCTTCATGCATCATTGTGAGCTGAGAACAAAGCAGATCTCGGCTGCTGCTACACTAAACCAGCAGAAACGTACACTTACTGGTGCAGAGGTAAATGATTTTGCAGAGTCCAAGGCAGCAGAGAATGTGCCCTTGTCTCTGGGCAAAGATTAAGCCGTGATAAGCTGTAGGACTTGTCTTCTCAAAGCAAGTTCATTGGTGGCAATGAGTTCCCACTGATGTACTGCAATACCACATAAGGAGAGAGAATGAAAAGTCTCAGTACCGAAGACACAGGTGACAGTCTCCTGTAGCCTGATTAAGAAACAAGAGGTGCTTAATTCAGCTGCACCGGGTTATAAATAAGACCGGGACTGCGCCCCTGACAGCCATTCAGGCACGAAGATATTTCACATCAAAACCTCTGCATCTTCTGAGACACATGTACTGAAACAAGGATTATTGAATCCTCCAGATGTCTTCCTCATTCTTTGTAATGTACCTCCTCTACTCGCCTTCCACAGGACTAGATAGGTGCTTAAACATCCCATTTACATAGAGCATTAAATATTTAAGATTTGCTCTAGTGGTCTTTTGTTTTCCCAGCCAAAAAATAACTAAGAAATGATTGTTTTACCTCCACCACGCTGAATACAGAAGATGACTTGAAGTGATTTGTTGTGCACAACCTTGCAATTACGTGAGAACTCAAACAATGCGTGTGAGAAAAAGGACTGGACCGGGCAGGTTTGGCTTGTCGTGTTTGTACTCGCTTAGAACAGCTGAAATCAGCAGAGTAACCATTTTCCTCAACAGCTCTAAGCCAGAAGAACCTGCCTTGTTTCCATTTTTGTATGGTTTATTGTATTATGATCTACATTTTTGCATCTTATTAGTAATTCATAACCTGCTGGAGGTGGCACAGGGAAACTGCCAGCGCTGAGACGATGTTCCAGTAGCTCCGGTCTGCAAAGCCATCCTGCAGACGTACCAAATCTTTCCCCTGTTGGTGTTTCCAAATGAAAATCCATTTCCAAGCAGAAGAATAGCTGGAATCCAAAAGTTCTGGTGGCAGCAGGTTTTCTTACTCTCCCTGTCCTTACCCCGGTCTCATCCTTCTCTCCCAGGTGCTGTCCCGGGAGGTGCCGTCGGAGCTGCCCTGTGATCCGTGGGAACCCGCAGCCCTCCAGGAACAAAGGTATTTCCCAGGAGCTGCCTCACTCCAAATTTCCTTAATTAAAACAGATAAAAAGCCATCGTGGAAACAGAGCAGAGGGAGGGAGGGAGGAGGGAAGGATGGATAAATCCATCAGGACTCTCTTGAGTCAGAGCTGTCCTGGGCTGAGCAGAAACCGCTGCTCGGTGGCTGGTGTTTGGGGCTGGGAAGTGAAGCTAATTCGGTGTAATGAGAGGTGAACGGTACTCAAGACGCTTCCACTGCCACTGGAGACCCCTTACAAACGATTTTGCTCTTTCAGTCATTAATTTTTTATGAAGTTTAATAGGCCTGCAGCCTAGAGACCTGCCTGGGTGTTGATTAGCTTCATATTTTCTCTCATTAATGTAGAATCTGATTAGACCCTGTTACAAGCATTTCATCTGATTTGGCAAACGGGATTGTTCTGATATTAGGAATTACAAGTTTACTTCTTCGGAGGAAATCAAGCCTTTTGCCCATTCAGAGCCCCACATCTCCCGTGGCCTCTTTAAAGAGTACTTTGTGGCCAGGGGGGCTGTTGCCTGTTAAAAATTGGGGATGGCAGCCCTGCCTGTGCTCCTGCTTGCACCCTTGCCTGGGGTAGCTGTGGGCTGGTGGCCTGGGCTGCATCAGGAGTCAGAAGCCCAAATCCACCATCTGTGGGCCCAAAGGTCTGCTCAGGCCAGGAGCATCTCGATGAGGAAAAAAAACCTGTGAAGCTTTTGCTCCTAAGGACTGGGCTGAATCCGTTTTTTGAGCTAAACATGGTCTCCTCCAGCTTTTTTTTAAAATTCACAGTTTCCCTGTTTCTTGATGCTCTGAGATAGAGACACACAAGGAGCGTGGTCTTTAAATCCCTTGAAAACTGCCAGTAAATGAAAATAAAAATAGTGTTGGTACAGACTAGATGCTTAAGGGCAGCTGAGGCTCAGTGTGTGATAAGTTGGGAGAAGAGTTACAGCAGGATTGCTCACCACGCTTGGAGACTCACAGGCTGGGGTTAGTTTGCTGTGCAGCCGAGTATTTTTAATTCAAAGGGAATCTGAGCCAAACCAGGCGGTTTGATGGGCAGTCTGGGCTGAAATCTGAGCACTGGGCTTTGAAATCGGGGCTTGTCTCAGCAGTCTGGAGATGCTGTGGATGCTCCTCCAGCTCCTCACAGGGACCAGAGGGTTCATTGTCTTTCAAAGGGGCAGAAGGAGGTCCTGGGGATGAAGGTAGCCCTTGTTGTGAGCCCTTAATGTTTCCAAAGCTGTCGGGAGAGTGGTTTATCATGGGGAGAACTCTTATTATCCCAATTTCTGCCTTGGCAATGAAGCCTATGGCCATACTGGTATAAACAGGAGATTCATCCTGATGCATGGCTTTTTGCTCTGCTTTTGTGCTCCCTTCCTTTTATGAAAAGTAGCAGAAGTTTTATGAATGACCTCAGCAATCCCAGCTAATGGCTAGAGCTGAAAAACACCCATTGATATTCCCAGGTGAATAATATCTCAACGGACTAAAGGAGTCTTTTACCTGTCTGACACTATTATAGATGTCGTTAGTTAACACGGATAGTCAGGGGTTTCAGAACAGGCATTAAGTGAGATTGCTTGGGTCATTATTAATTATGCAGATTCTCCATCTTCTTCTGTCAGAACAGGGGAGTTAAATAAACACAAATGGATCAAACTGCTCTGCAATAGAAACTTTATGTTAATATGGTAAAGCACACGGCAGGAGGTGGCAGTGACATCAATCTCTGGTGGATGGAAGTATGCGGGGACTTAAAGAAACACTCCTTTCTGTTCACCAGGTCTTGCAATGGGCAGAGTCATTCATAGCAGCCCAGCAGCCAGTTGTCCCCAGGTACTGGGCACGAGATGCTCTTGTGTTAAAGGATAGTGCTTGGCCTGAAGAGTCTGCACTCTGATTTTGACAAATAATTCAAGAGAAATGCCATCAGAGGGCTCAGGGACCCCGTGTCACACAGCAGGGAGGGAGTGAGCAATTCTGTTTCCATTGGGATTTGTATAAAAATCGGACTTGAGTCGGCTGACACCCCATTCCTCACAGGAACCCAAGTGTCCAGGAAAGGAGAAGGCACTTGGTGAGAGGGACCCGCAAAGGGCCTAGAGTTTGATGGCAGGAAACCCCTCTGGGGATGTTCAAGTGCCAGCTCAGCCAGATGTGGAGCACGGGTGTGAGCTCCAAGTATTCTTAGCCATCAAAGGGCTTTAAAGGCTAAACTGCTGGCTTTTGGGGAAAAGGCTGTTTCTGCCTGACTTGAAATTCCCTCCTAGTTGTAAGAGACAAGGTGGCCAGCAGTTTTCTGGTGGCTAATTGTTCAGCACGTAGCGTGGAAGGAATGGGAAGTCCAAAGGAAGGTCCAAAGGCAGCAGCGGTTATCACACAGTAAGGTGAGAAACAAAGAGTCTGGGGACTATTTCCTTAAAACTGAGCTGCTTTCTCTGCAGCCTTACATAAGGCAGCGAGGACTGTACTACCCTATTTATCTATTTCAGCTTGTGGCAACACACACTTTGCCTCTGCTGCCAAGCAAGCTGGGTGTCAAATCAGTACAGATGTGCATAATTCAAGCTGGCACAGAAACTGATGGGTTTTGCATTGGACATGTTTATTTTCTTCTTGCAAGGCTTAAGCATGTCATTTGCTGTCACACATGCCCTTGTGAAATCTTGGCAAGAAATCAATTTGATTTTCAATGTCAAGCAGCTTTCTTTAATGTCTCTAGATAAGGTTTGTGTGTATTCTGCTCTGGAGGAGTTATGTACGTACCACCTGGGGTCAACAACAGAAAGCTCTCTGTGAAATCTTCATGCACAAAATTCCCAGCAAATCTCTGCAGAGCTGTTGCTGCTTTTCCATCTCTTCCACAAATGGACATTCCCGCTCCCACCTTTCAAATATACATGAAGGACATGACATAACATGTAAAGCTCATGTCCCACCCGTGAGGGCCCCACGAGTTCTTTGTGTTATCTTTTTTGCGTGAGCTGAGGCTGTTTTTTCATCAAAACCCCTTGTGCTCTGAGCTGGCTAGAGCCAGGATTGCTGGTTTGAGTCTTGAACTGGGCAGTGCTGGACCCCATTGACATGGCTGGCAATGGAATGGCTGCACGGCGTCCGTGGTCTCAAGGGTCAGATTCCTGGGATTTTAGGATGGGTGAATGGTCAGACAGGATCCTTTGATGTTTAAGGGATAGTTGGAGTAACAAATAGTGAAGTGGGATGAGTTTATGTCTATTGTTGCTGTTTGTTGTGTGAACACGCACAACTGTGGCAGCACATGTGAAAGACCTGGAATGTAGTGCTGAGACAGACTCTTGCAGAGTGCCAAAACATGGGTCTGTGGAGAGACCAGAGCAACAGAAACACGCCCAAGTGAAAGCAGAGACAGACAAACTCTGCAGTGTGGTGTGGAACTGTAGGAAAACGTGCAAAAAGTCTCCGATAACAGAGTCTTCTACGTCCCAGCATCATCAGAGTAAGGGCGAGTTTACACATGCTGTTACTGGGTTTTCTGTTGAGGTCTGAGAGGTGTTTTCAGCTGCGTCTCTTCAAAGGACTTTAACCCCTGCTTGGCCCATGTTGTGCTGTGTGTGATCTCCTCAGGTCTCACAGGCTCAGCAGGGTCAGGGGAGGGGACGTGGGAGATCTCGGAGGTACCTGCCATAATTCTTACCAGTCAGGAAATGACGCCCCTGTGAGCCGGTGCTTTATTCTCTTCAAAGAGGTCCTTCTGCCTTTTGATGCAGGCAAATAACTGGAACGTGTGTCCCATGGCTTTACACAAGCAGCAGCTCTCAGCCGTTTTGGGGGCTGGTTCTGTTGCCCTGAGTGGTCTCTAATAAAAGCAATTCTATTCTATTCCCTTCAAAACATGCAGTATCTTGCCTTATGTGCTTGCTCCTTTCTGCCTTATGTTGGTACTAGGATTTTGTTTGTTCTGTTGCTTTCTCTGTGGTAAGTGAAGTAATTCCTCTATGAATTTGTCATGCTTTAGGATTAATAGAGAGTAAATGAATACAGCGCAGAACAAATGCAAAATTGTCTTTAGAAGAGTGTGAATCTGTTCCGCCACATGATGTACCATTTTTTTCTGATTCTGTTTCATTTCACCCTTCCCTTCAACAAAGTAGTTAAAAGCTGCTGCTATTTATAAATTGCCTGCACATATATTCAGCGTCAGACTGCAATGCTTGATCCAGGCTCCCCTGGGAGGCCGAGCAGGGAGGTTACCCCTCTCCCTCGAACATGGTCTCTCACCAGAGGAGGCTTGAATCAGAGCAGGAAAGCTGCCTTGGAAGCTGTCTTAAGCATAAGCAGATGGCACCAAAATCTGATAGCACTTCATGAGTGTGAAATTCATTAACTCCCCTCCCCTCTCCCCAAATTAATATTTGGAAGCCAAGTATTACAGAGTTTCTGGTCTAAGTTTTGTGTTCAAATAGTTTTGCTCTGGAGAGCTGCTTCTCTGCCTGAAAAGCAACCTAATGAGTCTAATGACTGCAGAGGTGTCTCCCAGTTCTGTGTTAAGCCCTAGTAACTACCACCAGCTCTTGCAGAGAAAACCCAGATCTACGGCCTCACCGGGTCTTGGGAAGCAGCTGGGAACTAAGGGAGAGAAAAGACTTTGATGTTCAAACGTGGTACAGTTTTTCCCAGGGTCTGTCATTTCCCCGTGTCTGATAAGCAGTTCTGAATGTTTGTCTAAGTTACATCAGAATATTTTATCCCTCATCACTTTGGTTTTGACATGTGAGCGCATGTGAAAGCTGATGCCGTCTCTGTGTCCTACTCCTTTTCGTACTAAAGAGTTTTGGGGTGGCTGTGGTCAGGACTGGGGGTTTGCTGGGTGCTCACAGAAGTGGCTGAGGACTGAAGTGCAGCTCCTGTCTGCCCTCCTCATCAGCAAATGAACTCCTCAGCGTTGGATAATGCTCCCACCAGCTCTCTTTGGGTACAGGGAGTGCCACTGGAGCTGCCATGTGTGGATGTCCAGACCCTCACCCAGCATGGGCAGAGTCCCTCCCTGCTGAGCCTCACAGACTCAGTTGCCCCATCCTTGATTTTAGTGCTTCAGGACTGACTTCTGCTCCATAGGAAATTCCACAGAGTCATAGAATCATTTTGGTTGGAAGAGACCCTTGGGATCATGGAGTCCAACCATCAGCCCTACTCTACAAGTTCTCCCCTGCATCCATCTCAACAAGAGGAACAAAGCCCTGGAACAGGATGTGGAATCTCTGAGTCTCCTTCTCTGGGGACATTGAAACCCACACAGGTGCTGGTCCTGTCCACCCTGCTCTTGGTGACCTTGCTCTGGCAGGGGTTGTGGACTGGGTAATCTCCAGAGGTCCCTTCCAGTCCTCACCACTCACCTGAGTGGTGGTTATTGCTTGGTGCAGAACAGCTTGTATTACCCAGAAAATGCCATTGTGCTGCCGTGCTCAAGGGAGATGGACAGGTTATCATGGCCTTCATAAGCAGGGAATATTTTAAGCTTAAGGGGAGTTGTGCAACTGAAGAAAAAACAAAAGAAAAGGCAACAAAGTGTGATTTTATAATACAGGGAGAATGTTGATGTAGCCAACAGGAAAGCCAGCAAATTCCTCAGTATCTTAGCTTAGCGTCTTTCATCAGAAAAATAAGCTTTTGCGTGTTTTTATTTCCCAGCGGGTAACCTCATTCTTGTCTAAGAATGTCCAGGATTCTCTTTCTCTCTACTTGTAACACTCAAATATTATAAATATCTACAACTGCTGAAGAGGAATTACAAAATCCAAGATAAACTTGGTCTATGAGGAAGCAACACCCTTCCTTGCGTTGTTAGGACCAAATCCTAGCGCTGTTTCTGCTGTCCCTGGGAGGGCACATTCATTCCTTGGGTGGGGAGAGACGGGAGGAGAGAAGGTTTTGGATAAAGATGTGTTAGATCAGTTTGTTCACACACGGCTCAGCCCTCGTTCCCCTGGCATTCCAGCTGACATTAGCAGGAGTAAGAGTGGAATAAAAACATGAGGATTTGCCCCCTGTTATTTTGTTCTGTGCTTTCAGACCCAAGGACACGGGAGCAGATGAGATTCTCAGCGCTGGCTTCAGCAGCTCTGAATCTTTTTTGCAAGTTTGGATATTTGCATTCCTGACAGGCGCAGAAAAAGTACCAGAGTTTCTTTACTCCTGTTACAACCAAACCTTCTGAGAGACCAGACTTTCAAATAATTAAATCTGTAATCCCCTAACGACCTTATGCTGGCTTTACAATTCCTCTTTAGCAAAGGTGTTCTATCAAGTCACAGATTTATGATGAAAATGAACTGTGACGTGGAGGGGTGACCTGCTCTTTGTGATCCAGCCTTCCCTGTTGCCGAGTAGTTGTGCATGAATCCCTGTTGCACCAATATCACAGAACCACAGAATCTCAGGGATTGGAAGGGACCTTGAAAGCTCATCCAGTCCAATCCCCCTGCTGGAGCAGGAACACCTAGAGCAGGTCACACAGGAACACCTCCAGGCGGGTTTGGGATGTCTCCAGAGAAGGAGACTCCACCACCTCCCTGGGCAGCCCCTGCCAGTGTTCAGTCACTCTCACTGTGAAGAAGTTTTTCCTCATATTTAACTGGAATCTCCTCTGTTCCCGCTTGCACCCATTGCCCCTTGTCCTATCATTGGATGTCACTGAGAAGAGCCTGGCTCCATCCTCCTGACACTCACCCTTTCCATATTTATAAACATTAATAAGGTCACCCCTCAGTCTCCTTTTCTCCAAGCTCAAGAGACCCAGCTCCCTCAGCCTTTCATTATATCATATCATTAAATAATGACAAACTAAAGTGTGAGCACCACGGGATGGGCTGGCTCTGGAGAGGGCTGGTCCATACCCCGTTCCACCAGCTCTGGTTGTACATGGGATTCCAGACCTGCAGCCTTCAAAGGGCGAGAAGAAAGGATGTTCGGATGTTGACATTCTCCTCCAACCCCTTTTTATTTTGCAATCAATTCCCAGTCAGGGTGGTAATTTCTATTGCGCTCTTAATGATTGGAAATATTTGGCAGATTAACATCATTTAGCTTTCATCTTCTCAAGGGAGATAAGAGAAAGGATTAAAGAGAAGGAAATTCCTTGCTAAGTGCTGTGAAGACAGTGAGTAGAGAGTCTGGAGATGTGAAATCAAATGAGTGAAAACAAAGGAAAAGTTCAGGAGCCCCTTGCCACTGCCAGTGGGATTTACCCTTTATTTACTGCTGGCAGTCCATCTGTCAGCTCCTGAGCAATCCCAAGCAGGAGACTACACCTGCCAACACGTCTGTGACGCAGAGACGGAGCAGATGTTGGAATTTGCACCACTGAAGCTCAAATTTATCATATCTAGCATAAATGCGCTAGTGGGGGTGAAAATGGTCACTCTTTAGTTCAGTGCTTGATCCTCTCCTTTGTTTTCCCTCTCTCCTCTCTACATATTCCCTGCTCAGCTTCAGCAGAAAGGAGTAAGTCACTGATGAAATTTAATTTCACTAGTCTTCAATCAAACCAGAATAATGTGTTTAATATCTGTGCGGCATCAGGGAGGGGGAAGATTCATGCACTCGGAGGAGGCAAGGGAAGGAGATGCATTAAAGCTTAAAGTGCCTTTGGTTCCCTGTGGTATCAATTCCCCCTCACACACGTGAAATCCGTCGAGGAGAGCTGTGCCACAAATCAGCAGAGCGCCAGGAAGTCCCAAGTCGGAGGAAGAACAATATTGTGTGCTACTGTGTTATTGCTGCTGTATATTCTGCTGTGTGTTATTAACGACGAGTAAAACGCAAGGGCTGAACGTGAGGGCAGAGGAAGGAAATACAGGCTGAAATTAAGTCAAGAACGTTGAGGTTTGGTGTCAGAGGTGGCTTCTGAGCAGCGAGGTCTATTGGGCCACATCTCGCTCTCCCACGGGGAGAGGTCGGGCTCCATCGGAGCATGCTCCAGCTGGAGCAAAGTGCTGGGGAAGGTGCCGTGGGACCAGTCCTGCTGTGGAGGAGAGGGATGGGCTCATAACCCTGCATTCCTCTTAGCATATTTCATCTCCAGGGCACTTAACACACATTAACTGGCTAATCTGTGCCATTTCCTGAGCTCATGGAGATGTGTCCTTACAGGACAGGGGTGGGGTGGTGGGTCTCTCCCTCAACCATCACCTTGGGATCTGCTCAGGCCTTGGATTGCTGGGTCCTTCCAACCCACCTGGCTGTGGGACTGGTGCTTCTGCAGAACAAAGAGCGTGACTCAAGCTCTTAGAAGCCAAAACTGGATGTAGAACTCTGTGCTCGCTTAACACAAACACAACTCCCATCTCTCTGACTCCCAACGAGACCGGAGCAGAGCGCTTTAATGACAGATGAAACTTGAATTTGCATGAACTCTTTGGGAATCCATAACATTTAAGAGCGGCTGTCGATGGGATTGAGCACAGCCATGGGATAATAGCCCCTCGCTGCTAGAAAAACTGCAAGCAAAGCCCAGGCCTTTGGTTTTTGTTATAAAACAGAAGCTATTGATCCTGCAGCAGCAATCCGCTCCATAGGCAGTATTCCTGTTACACCAAATGATTGATGTAGTTTTAATCACTTTGTCTGATAGTGTCTGGTGCAAGAGAGAAAAAAAAAAAAAAAGGATATTCTTGCCTTTGCTCTTCCATATGGATTGTAGAGTCCTGATGGGCTCCTCGAGAGTCTCAGGCTAAACAACTGCCGAGTGGGAACCAGCTTATGCACAACCCGCCGTCTGCTCTTAAGTACAGGCACACACACATCACCATCCTGAAGTTAAACGGAGTAGAAGGTATGAGGAGATATATATATATATTGGTATTTAAAGTAGAATACTTTTCCTGTCAGGCAGAAATGTGTATTTATGTATGAGGGGCATTTTCAAAAATTATTATGAATTTCAGGCAAGTTACACACATTTAAAAGCTATCTATCACTGGGAACAGATTCAATAGTCATCACTTTAACTGGCTTTCACAAATTCTGTTTTTACAGCATCAAATGATGTGCTCAATAGTAAAATTATTTTTATCAGTTTTAATCTGTCATTCAAGACAGTTACTGATTTGCCATATCAATAAGATCAGCATCATTGAAGTTAACCAAGATTTACATTTCTAACTTAATTATGAGCTTACTCAATTTTATCCAAAGCCTCGGTTAAAGAATAAATAACTTTGGATAGCACATCTCAGGGATGCTGCCGAGAGGCATAGTTGGCTCCAGCCCTGGAGCTTGGGAAGGCAAAAGCTTGTCCCCTCTTCAGAGGGACCCGGTCTGCCCCGTCCCCTCAGAGGGCAGGCGTGACTGCAGCCCCCAGTGAAGTGCCACTGCTGGGCACTCTGGATATGCCCAGAAGAGACAAAATCTCTGATTTGATTTGTTAGTGGTTTAAATACTCCTGAGGATTTTACCCCAGGTCTTTTCCCTCTGGGTCAAAGCAGGATCACTCCCACTGTTGGCGTGTTGATGATTTTAGTGAACACGGCCCAAGGCAGGTCCCGAATGTGTCAGTTCTTCACACGTGCTGAGCATCGGCTCCGTCACCCACCTGCTGCAGCCTCATCCTCCTCTGTCATATGGAAAAGCCAGACTGTCATGTCCCTGCTCATCTAAATAAAACTTAGTGTCTTCCCCAGTGACAGGAGAGAAACAGGGTCATTGTCTCTTTGCCCCAAAGGCAAGGAAGAACAGTAGAAATTTTTCCTAATATGTCTGATTATGAGCAGTTATTCATTCATCAGTGTTATACCAGGAAAACCGATATGAGCCCTTGCCCTTATCCTGAATAGCTCTTGGTTCTGCTGGTCTGCCTTGTGTGTGAGAGATGAATAGCCTTTGTCTGGGAATTAAGTTGCACCACGAGCTGCAGAATTTCATGATAACCAAGAGACGAATCCTGTCCAGCCCTGGGGCATCAGGTCTGAGCCCTTGGCTCGTGACACGGGCTTTTCACATGTGGGTTTATGTTGTCTACACAGTGAAGGGCTCAACAAAAAATAATGGGGTGGGGAAGCCTGGATGTGCTCAGTATTTGGGATGAAATAACGTCTAAACAAAGCCAAAGGCACAGCTTCTGATGGTTTTAATAGGACAGGCTTTTAATCCACCGTAAATTTCACTCTTCAGCACGCATGGATCTTCACAGACTGTGCTCCCAGACCCAGAAGGAGAGGCCACCCTGCGAGTCCTCCCCTGCCTCCTGCTGCTCGAGCCCCAGCTTTGTGCCAGGACTGGGATTCCTCCATCCTCAGGGCTCATACACGACTGCCTCTTGCAGGGAGCTCAGCGTGGCCTTTCTGCCCATTTCCTTGCCTGCTGAACAAGAAATGTAAAGAAAACTGAGCTCTGAATCTCATGTTCCCACCAGAATGCTGTGTGTCTATGGAAGTGGTGTCGTTGAAGCGTTTAGAAGGCTGGTTTGGTTCTTGGACTGTGCTGGGAAAAGGGAAGCGAGAATGATGATTGAAAAAGACAACCACATCGAGCGAACTGTGGCTGTAGCTTGCTTCTTGATTGGAAGTATTTAGAAGGTGATGCTGGAACATGAAAATCAATTAACTCAAGAAGAAATCATGTTCCCTCCTTCCATGTTTCCTGGCATCCTGGTAGGCTTAACATCTGGGTGTCCTCAAGACATTTGATGCATTTCATTCATCATACATGACATTTGCATAATGCGAACATCATACTTTATGCAGATGCATCCTTGAATATTTCACAAATTATGATTGCTATTTAAACTTCCCATAAATAAAACCCACAGGGACTTGCCCACTTCTGAATGTGTGAAAATGCAAGGTCCAAAGTGACTCGTTACTTGCACTGGCACACTATAAATTCCCTTCATACCACAAGTAAATACAGTGTCTTTCATTTTATTTTCTTTCTAAAGCCATTAAAATTCTATTAGCTGTTTGTGAATATTATTTTGTGCCATCTGCATTTACTCCTAAGTTGTGATAGCGACAGCTGCAATAATTTGTATGCATTTTCTGTGTACAGTTCGTTATTGGGCAACAGAACCTGCCTCCCGCGTTCCTATAGAAGCTATAGCCAAATACAGAGACGGTTTGTTTGTAAATCTAAATCCCCAAAGTATTATTTTCTTTATTAGGACAACAGAAGGGAAAATGGGGGACGAGAGAAGGGAAAGGGTTTGATGTTGTGTGACAAACAGTAGCGTTTCACCGTTGGTTGGTTGTCCCTCAGTCACAGTTTGGGGCTGGAATGGAAGTGGACAGTGTAAGAACAGGCACCTTTTATTCTGTTGTGATTTCCCTTGTTAAAAGCTTATAGCTTCTGTGGTGTAAGAGGCACCTTTTGGTGTTTTTAATTGACTGCCATTTACGTGTTTGTAGAGGTGCTGAACAGGAACTTGAGCAACAAGACATGATCCCCACGTTGGCATCTGCTGCTCAGTCCCCGCCGTCTCCAGTAATTCTTAACCAAAGGAACTGTCTGAACGTTACAGAGCAATAAACCTGGATGGTGACAGGGCAGGTGGTGGTGCAGGGGCTCTGGTGGGGGTGTCTGAGCATCCAAACACTCCTTTACTTGGTATTTATGTCCCTGAGCCTTCTGGGTGGGCAGCTCAGCTCTGGGAGGGCGGCAGCCTCAGGCCATGCATCATTCCAGCCGTATAGGAGCTCTGCTGTGGGACCTTCCTTAGGAGCCCTGGGAAGAACAATCCTAGGGTGGGTTTTCTCCAAAGAGAGGGGTTTATTCCCAGGGCTTTAATTTTGTGAGCACAGAGCTAGACAAGTGCCCAAATATTTTTGCAGTTTGATGCATGTGCTTGGGAAAGGGCGTCCCTCTCTTTTCTGCTTGTATAAAGTCTGGCTTGAAAATACACAGGTGATAAATGCTTCAATATTTAACCATGATTTACCTGTGGTGAGTGAAGGAAAAATTATGCAAATAGAGCCTGAATCAGAGCAATGAGCCCCTTTATATTCTCCAGAAAATGTCAACATATAATGTTTTATGAATTGCTTGCTTTCCTTTGAAAATAAAACACTTCTCCTTTTAGATGTTCAAGATTATGCCTGAACATAAATTACAGAGGAATGGTTTCCAGATTAATATGGTCCCCAAATGGTATGAATTCATAAAGAAATGGGATTTGTATTTAGAAAAGCCTCTCAGTCTCATGACTTGAGGCCCTGACTCATCCCGGTGCTCCTGGGACAGGAGCTGCTCCGTCATTGACAAGGGTGGGACTGATGGAAGGAGAGAAAATAAAACTGCATGGATCCGTTTTCAAATGGCATTACAGTCAAGACAAGAAAAGCTCTTAAAACATAGCAAAGCCCCTGGAGTGAAAGCCCTGTGAAAAAGCAATGTCACGCAGAATTTCCGCTCCTCTCCTCTCTAGTGTTTGTTCTGCTCCTCTGTGGCCCTCGGAAGGCCACAAACATCTGAGAAAAACAAATTCCAGCCCATCACTTTGAATAATCCCGACTGAGTCATCAATTTAAATACCTAATTCCTATTAGCACTTTTCATCATCTCTCCTGAAAAGCTCTGATGAGGTTATGGCCGTTTTCACCAAGAGGACAAGCGAGTTTCTGTCACACGCGGTGATTCAGTGTTCCTCCCTCTGCTAAACTGATTGCTTCTCGCACGGGGCATTAGGAATGGCTGTTTAAGGGCCAGGAAAAGGAAAGAAAGCCCAGCAAAATCAGGACCTTGTCTGTAATGAGGTGCTCAGTAGCAGGAAGGCAGTCTCCCCGGTAGTTTGTACTCTACTTCAAAAAAAAAGATCTTTAAGGAAGAGATGTAAATGAAGAAACGCAGGAGACAGCCCTGTTGAACTGCCTGTGAACCGGGCAAGGACCTGGCCAAGCACCAGCTCCTGGATTTTTCTGGAAGGAAAAGGTCCTTTTCCAAGAAAAAGAGCGGTTGGGAGGTGAGAGAGGGCAGCTGTGCACCACTTCTCCACAATTTTCCCACTTGGCCAAAAGTTGCTCTTAGCCTTAACCCATATTTACGAGCTTGAAAGGCGACTATTTGGGCTTCACTGTAACAGCTTTTAAAGGCTCTGTACAGGTAAAAATCAATGGGAAATCAACACAGCGGATTCTAAGGGACTGAAAAAAACACCGAGTCCTTGATTGCAACTCAGAGACCTCGGGCGTAAAAATAACTCCGTAGTTCCTTCAAGACAAGTGACAATAAATCAAATGGCAGAGAGAGATTGAGACCACATCACTAGTGTCCCCGTGCTGGAGTTCAGCAGTAAAAGCTCAGTCTAGTTTTAGTTTCTTACTGTAATACCGTGGAACGTTTGTTTAGGGAAAGAGAACCCCTTCTGCAAGGTAGATGCTCGTCTTCATCCCATGCCGTCTGCCAAGATGAAATTATTCTCTAGAATAGCCCCCAAACAGGCAAAGAAACGTCCATAAATCTTGGAAACTGCTGTTCTTTAGCTTACGGGTTCATTAATGGAGTGATGGGCCCTGGAAGAGAAATTGCCTTTTGTGTGATTGCCATTAGCAGGTTTGTTGACGATGAGCCTTCTGACCTTAGCGGGCAGCGAGGCAGCGCGTCGCTCGGGGTGAGCCGAGAGAGTGATTATGGCCGTGATACCTTTCAGGCTAAGCCAGAATTCAAAAAAAAACCCCTAAGTTCATGTAGTAGCCATGAAGGTCAGTAGTTTTCGCTGTGTGTGATGTCTTGGAGAGATTTTATCTCTGGATGCCTTGGAGAGATTTTATCGCTGGAACGATACTTGAAACGTTCTTGTGTTCCGTCTGTAACAAGGAGTGTTGCAGAGGGGCTGGTAGGATGGGGATAGGAATTATGGAGGAGCCTAAAACTGAGGATTTCTGGTGGTTTTTCCTGGGATCTGGACACCTCCTTCCCAGGGCTGCCCTATTAACCATATTTCCCTGTTTTCAGGAGAGGAGAACGTGTGACTGGAAGGTTTGGACCTGTCCAAAGGCAGCAAATGGAAGTCAATAAAACAATCTTGAGGGATGAGAGCTCCCACTCCGAGCTCTCAGAGCTACATGACTTGCTGCAACCTCTTCCTATTATATTGGCTTTCCTCCCTGCCACAAACTGTCTGGTTCACAAAACTAAAATTACTGGAAGACATTGCAGAGAAATGAAGGTCTAATAATCTTCAGTTTATTCTCAGTCCCACTGGCGCTTTAGCCTTTATGACACAGAGTATTTTTAATTAGTTTTTGAGTTTCCTCTTTGGAAGACCACGGGCTCCAGATGGTAGGTGATCTCATCACCTCTCCTTTATAGGAGGTTTGGCCTATTTTGCTTATCTTCAGCTCTCCCTTGTTCCAGTGCAGCCAGGGTGAAACAGCAAATGGGAAGGAAGGGATTATTAAGAAGTGAAAAAAACATTTAGCAGTTGAAGTGCAATAGGCTCTCAACTCTCAAAAAGATCCTGGACCAAGAAGAAGGTGCTTTAATCAAGAAAACAACAACAACAAAAAACACCAAACAAAACACCAAAAAAAGCAACTTAAATGGCTATGTATTATAAATTTTCTACCTATCAGCGCCAGGGCTCAGTCTCTGCTGCATGGTCAGCCTCCAGTCTAGTTTGTCATTGGCAAATCAAATCCTGAGCTGGGGGTGCTGACCCTCCACTTGAGCTCTTCTTTCCAGTGTTTGCCAGGAAATCCTTCTCTGGGAAGTTGTGCCTGGGGAACATCTAAGGTGAGAAAAACGAATTTCACACAAGCACGGACTGGAGAGGAGGAGTCCTTATTGCTAGAACTAGAGTATTAGGTCCATTAAGGTTAAAACACCACGTAACCTCAGAAGCCCCTGCGTGCTTCTCATCTACAGAGGAAGAGAAAGCCCAAGACTGAATTAACGTGGATCACACCAATACATCACTGCCCTGAGTAAGCACTGTCTTCCCCTCCCGTGAGCACCCTTTCCAGTGACAGATTCATGGTCCTCAGAGAAATTAGACTCAGTTGTGGATGGAATCTAATTTCATCCCTTGTCGTTAAACATCTGCAGCCCAGATTTGCTGTCCTGCCCAGGCTGTTGTTACGGGTGGGAGAACAGCGCTGCTGAAGAACAGTTGATCATTCTGGGGAATTCCCTCTCGATTTTCCATGAGAAGTAGGGAAGTAGGGCTGATCTTGGGTGCATCAGTGTCTCTGCTGCAGGGATAATGTTCCTTTGAGGATGTGCTGTGCTCCGGAGAGCTTGGGCAGAGCTTGGCACGCTTGTCAAGATCAACACCGGTAAGAATACAGTGCTACCCTTATGGCAAAACAAATATGGCCATCTTTGCTGTGCTTTTTTACCTAGGCATAGTTTGCATCTAAAGGCAAACCTCTCAGCAGCAAGGACAAGGCCAGAAATGATGGCTCTGTCCTTCTTTCAGTGTGAGGCTGCAGGCCAGGACCTGTGGGACTTGGTGTTTCCAGCACAGAATGTCCCCAGGCCAGGGGGAGCCAAGCAAGATGTTGTTGCATCCTTCCCCAAGCTCCCAGCTCCAGGGCAAACACATATGGAGCACCCAGCATCTTTTCATCCATGGAACAGGCAGACTCCAAGATCGCCTCCTTCAACGGGGAAGTATGGAGCTTGCTGCCCAATTCACGGGCAGGGAATATACCAATATACCAGCAGGGAACTATAGAATCATAGAATCATATAGGTTGGAAGAGACCCTTGGGATCATC